>JACATO010002179.1:0-297919 GCA_018389105.1 Nautilus pompilius | reverse complement strand
CCGCGCGAACAGGAGTCCTCCTGATTGTCAGATCTGCGTCCGGACAGCATCTGTTCCGACGACGTCAGTAGGGAGGGCGAGAGCGAGAGAGGGGGCTGATCCGTAATCCACCAACCACTGCTGCTTAAGGGGGCCTCTGTGCTAAACGTAAATCAATTACGCATCAGACGGACCCCGCTATTGCTTGCGGTCCTCGGAAACAGTAAATTAGATCTGTCGTCGTTTTTTTTTTACGCGTTCGGCGAAAGCTAGCCGTCAGGGGCCTTGCACTAGTAATGCAGCCATCATCCTCTCACCCAGAAGATAATTGTTGTCGTTTTTAATGTAAAAAAAACAAAAAAAAGACAAACAGAGGAAGGACTGGTGGGATTGCTGAGTGTTCGCTCGAGAACGGCAGCCAGCTGAACGCTCGTTTTAGAGAGGAAACTGCCTTGAAGAAAAAAATGGTAAATCTAAGTGGCTACTGCGGTAAAACAGGGTAAAAAGTAAGGACCGTAAAACATTTTAGATTTCATGTCATCTTTTCTGCTTAATACGCGGATTTTTGTCGACTTTTGCTTAGCTGTTTCAAGGCGATGGAGGAAAATAATCTACATTTATGATATACTTTTAATTCATGAAAGAAACTTATGATTGTGAACGACACCAGCGCGCAAATATTCAGATGTGCTCTTTAACCCTTAAGCCGCGGCGCAAAAGACAAACGGAATTTTCTTTTAGTTAAAATCGGACCAGTCTCTGCTAACTGAAAGTGAAACCACGTGGCTGTATTTTTGAAGATACTTTAGTTAGAATTCCATATTTTATAACTTGACAGATTTTCTTCTAATACCCCTCCTTCCCTCCCCCCCACGTACCTTTTACTCGCCACAGTCCTACGTAGGTAGCGTTGAAGCTTACCTGCGTACAAGGGAAGCAACCCTGGTGCAAGAGTGTAGTGCCTCCCAAAACTTCCGGCTCTGGCAGGGAAAATCCTGCAAGGGGCAGAAACACATTTTTTAAAAAAAAAAAGAAAAGGGGGGGTGCTTTTATTACCTTAAGTCTATAACAGTGACAGATTGCATCGGTTTTTACATCTAAGTATTAAATTATGATTTCCGGCCTCTCGTGAAGCTGTTTTGTCGGGCCGAGCGGCGAAGATTGGCAGGTGGGTTAGTCATTAAGCATTCGACAATCAAAGCGGCTCTGAGCCGTCCAGAGGCCCAGATCAATCCACCCTTTCACTCGGAAGTTCCCGTACAGGTGCATATAGATACCATGCATGTATATGTTAATTTAATGCAATGGATGTGAACCAGACAATAAATCCGACTTTCATTTTAAAGCAAAGCCTCTTTTTGAAGTTTTGACTCGCTGACCGGATCAAACACTTCGTTAGAAATCAAGAAAGCTAATCTCTTCTTGGCGAGTGTGCCAAATAACATCACCGCGTTGAGAAAATCGAATTTTTAATTTGCACTTGATCTTTCAATTAAGCCGCCAATACCCATAAATTACCGAGCAGAAATTAACCAAACTGAATGTTATTAAAGTAAGGGTGTTCTTGAACTTTCTTCAAGTACCAAGAGTTTGTGTGTGTGTGTGTGTGTTTTTTTTAAGGGGAAAAAATATAGCAGAAACGTTTAATTCGAATGCTTCAAGGACATCAAACGGAGATGGATATAGATCTGTGTTTGCGACCTTATGGCGGAGTGGAGCGAACTCTGGCTTTAACAATAAAACGATGTCGTCAGTTTAAATTGTACGATTGCTATCCATCTTTTAGACGTGGATTATCTGGTCAGCTGTTTGTCACTCTTTTTCTTCTTCTTGCATGCGTTATTCTTATTACTATTTCAGTGATAGGACAACACTGGCTGGGCGCCGAGAGGATAGGCGTAGACTGGTTCTGGGTGACAGACAGCGTCAAGATACCTGTCCTTAATCCAAAGTGGGCCAAGCCACCAGTCCAACGCTGGCTGACCGCAGTAAGCGCCAACTGGCAGACCGTGGAGGAAAGCTGGAAGTTTAACTACGTGTGCGAAGAAGATGCTTCGCCTCTCATCTTGTCGGGTTCTCTCACCTCTGCAGCTTCTCTGATCTCAACAGGTGCTCTGACGACGCCAGGTGTTCTGACAACACCAGGTGCTCTGACGACGCCAGGTGCTCTGACAACACCAGGTGCTCTGACAACGCCAGGTGCTCTGACAACACCAGGTGCTCTGACGACGCCAGATGGTCTGACAACGCCAGGTGCTCTGACAACGCCAGGTGCTCTGACAACACCAGGTGCTCTGACGACGCCAGATGGTCTGACAACACCAGGTGTTCTGACAACGCCAGGTGCTCTGACAACGCCAGGTAATAAACAGAGAAATGAAGAGAATTCGAAATAAGTGCACTCATTAAAAAGAATAAAATAGCTTTGCTTTTTTTACAGATCAGTGAGTACTTAAGCATATATAAGCCGCAGTTTTTTTTCAAAACGTCTATCCAATGTATGACTGAACGTGTCGAATCTGTTACATTGAAAAATTGACCTATACTGACTCTTCCGTGTAGTAACCTCTGTGTTACTAAAGAATTCTGCGCTTGCAAACTTCCAGCTTTCGATCCTTCTAACGTAAGAGCTGGAGATATCAAAAGCTGAGGCGCAATCACCTGTTCCTTGCCTTCTAAAATTGTATCAAATCGCTACGAAGTCTTTAATACGTAAGTCTTAAAGGTTAAATATTCTAATTCCCCAATTAACCTTTTGCACTTCCAGAGTGTGAACATCTCTAAGAGAACCGAAACCAAGCCTGGATTGAATGCACTAAACATGGACTAACCAAATCTTTAAATAAAAGAACAAGATCGTTCATTGTCTTGATTTTAATTATTGTTTTACAAGAGATAGACGGTTAATTCCGGGATTATCGTTAATAGAACTAATTACGGTGATCGTCTCGTGTCGCCATCATCAGGGTGTAGCCCTGATCTGGTGTGCAGTGATGTTAATGTGCAGCAGGCGGTTCCGTCAGCTCTTCTTGATGTGCCCTGCCTATGCGACCATCTAAATCGACGCCTGCTTTATCTTTGATAATTAAAAAAATAATCAATTAAATTTCGAATAATTACTAACAATATGTTAGGTTGTCACAAACGTTTTGTCGGATTTCTACCGCAACAATGAGACTTCTTATCGTTGCTGAACGTGAAGTTTATTAATCACTGTTAGTTCAGTTACAATCGATACACTTCTGCCAACTAGTTACAAGCGCATTTATACCATTTTGAGAGATATCTGGATCTCTGGTTTCGATAAACTGTTGGAAGGAAGTTTCAATTACTACTTGGTTGGAGAAGAATTTCATATGGAGGAAGCTGTCGAGGAGTTTGAAAAGGTGGAGGTCTGGTGAATAGGCTGGGTGAGGGAGAACTTCGTACCCCAACGTGTTCAGTTTCTGAAGAGTCACGAGGACGAGCATTGTCGTGAAGCAGGACTGGGCCTCTTCGATTCATCAATGCCGGCTGTCGTTGGGAGAGTTTCTGATGAACAACGTTTGATTCTCGGCAGCACCTTTCAGCTGTGATGGTTTCGCCAAGTTGCAAGAAGTTATAGTGGATGACACCAGTTTCAGTCCACCAGACGATTTCGTTGTTGTTCATCCAACTCGTGAAGCACCCACCTGTCAAGCCTTTTCACCTGGCCGATTGCATCAAGATGTCGGGAAACAGTTGCAGGGCTTACGTCAAAGCTCTCCAGCAATTTCTCGCAATGTTTTTCTTGGATCGGCTTCAACTGAAGCTTTCATACGGTCGTCATCACAGCTGGAAGGTCGTCCGCTACGTTCCTTATCTTCGAGGCTCACATCTCCTGATCGAAACTTTGCAAACCATCGTTGTACTGTGCACTCATTTGCTCTGTCCTCGCCCCACGCCTGCTTAATGTTACGAGTCGCCTCGCTCGCTTTGTGGCCTGGTGTGAACTCGTCAAGCAAAATGGCACAAAAAACTTTCCTATCCATGCTTCACTCAGAACCCTGAAACAAATATCCGTTTTTTGATTTTTAAAAAGGTAAGTTTTGCAAAATGTATGCCAAAGTACATGCTACAAAATGATATTTAACTTATCTGCATACACCTTCACAATCACGCAAAAAATGAACCCCAGATTAACATAATATAAAAACCGACAAAACTTATGTAACGACCTAATGTATTATATATATATATAATATATATCTTTCTCTGTCTCTTTTCTTCTAGCTGTTGATGATAGAGGCTTCAAACTGGATTTTTACAGAAGAACGAGCGGTCAGTGGAATCAGGTCTGGGGGCTGGGCCGTTATATTGTACGAAGCACGGTGGAATGCGGAATACTCTGCCGCCATCATTTATCATGTGACAGATTTGCGGTTAAAAAGTCCTCCGCGACATGCGCAGTCTACGGTGCGAGCGGCGGAAGCGACCGGGTCACGTGCAGTCACGCCGATACCAACTGCTATTTCTTGGTGTAAAAAATGGGGGTCGTGTTTTCTTAATCTGCCGTCCGAGAGAAAACCTCATCACCGGCTGCTGAGCTGGAACCGAACTCCGCGTTTACATTATGCAATTAAAAAACGTTTATCACTTTTACAACCACGTAATACTGTTATTAGAACTATTTAGTTATGACTAGCAGAGCATTATTATTATTTATTATTATTATTATTAATTATTATTATTATTATTATTATTATTATTATTATTATTATTATTATTATTATATTATTATTATATGCCATGATAACTTAGCAGAGCATTATTATTATATTATTATTATTATTATATGCCATGATAACTTAGCAGAGCATTATTATTATTTATTATTATTATTATTATTATTATTATATGCCATGATAACTGGGTATCAGCCATATTCTTCTCCGAAACCAATATGGATAACTAATGGACTCTGAATTTTGCCATTTTTTTCCTTTTCATATTTTCCATGATGCACAGTTTGATCACCTTGGTGATGCACAAGTCACTGAATACACACATATAAAAAAAAGAAGAAAATTTGTCATTTAATGGAAGAGAGAGCCTTCCGTTTGTTAAAGGGGTCCACAACCAACAATCTGAACGTTTGTAATGAAATAAACAATTAATCACTAAGGCCGTTCAAAAGAAACCCGGCCGGACACCATTACTGCGATGACATTTTAGTCGAGTTCCGGTTGAACGTTTCTGGTAAAATTTAAAATTATTTTCTCTGTACATTCGAATCCAATAAAAAATTTCAACTTCGTTAATAAATTTCACTTATAAAAAAAAGATATTACGGGCGGACGTCAGTTTTCCAAGCTGGAAAAGAACGCGTAAAGAATCGAAGGGAGGCTATTCTCGAATTCTTTTTAAAACCAGAAATGAAACCGTGCCAGACAATCTGAAGAATAAAACGACTTTCATGTGCATGGAAAATCCTGCAGTGATTTGCGTAAATAAGATGAAGATGATAGTTGGATATTTGCCGTAACGAGTTAGATCGCTGCCAGGAGCCCGATAACTACGCACGGCGAGATGGTCGGCCAACTGGCTGGGACCCCCCCATACCAGATATTTAGGGATTGTTATTTATAAATTAAGGAAAAACACAGAGATTGTATCAGAAGCCCTTTCGTCCCGCTCCTTGAGAAGAAATTGGCTAATTTAGTAAAAGAAAAAGAGACGGGAAAAACCGTCCTCCAATACATTTGAACCTAGACTTCAAAGACGGAAGACAAATTTAGTAAATAATCTGCCATGGTGCCTCCACATCAAGCTTTGATAAAACTATAAACAAACTAAGTAAAGACGTTATATACAAGCCAGTTGGATCCCCAATCGCCATATTAGTGATACGTTTCGGATACTTTCCAATAGTGTCATCATTAAAGTTTAGTCCTACAAAAAGGATAACTATTTTTTTTTACGTGCAGCATTGTCGTTTCGGTGCTCCTTTAACTGGGGTCGAACCCTCGACACCAACCGCGACACTCTACTGATAATTCGATCTCGCTTCTCGGTTGTTGTTTGTTTGAAGTAGTCGCAGATCTTGGACGCAAACTGCGCTAAAGCGGGTGGTCAAATCCACATCTCAAAACCTAGCAACCAACAGGTCGCGCGTTCAAGAGCAACCCGAGTCACTTGTCCCCTGCAGAACAAGTACAAAAAAAAAAAAAAAATTTAAAACATTGCACACCATAATAGTCTTCCTCGGGACTTAACCCTGATGATGGCGGCGACAACAGGGGAAGATTGTCGAAACGTACGCGTCCGTTGGTCAGTTGCATCACTGGCGATGGGAAAAGCTCGAGCTAATTTTCTAACTTCAGTAAGGTTTGTTATTTTCACAGATAAAAAAAAAAGAAAATACAGATGGAAATTGCATCAGTAAATTCGATGTGCAGTTTCTTAAATTTTTTTACATACTCAAAAATCTTGCATCCATTAGTCACACCAGGAGTTACGGGCCCTGCTTCGTCAGTCGCCAAGTGTTCAGTACCACAGTCACGAATTCAAATCGCGGAGAAACTGTCCGATTACACAAGTCTTCATGTATTAAAATTAATTTTCATTTGTTTAATCATGAGAGAAAGATAGTAATAATAACAAAAATATAATTAATAGGTACTAATATAAAAACAACAACAACAACAACATTTGCTCAATAATTATCGAAAAGAATAGATTGCACTAATAGATAATTCTGTAACGATGATTTTACAGGGTTTCCGTTATAGACGTGTTATTTTACGCATTTCGAAGTTTTACCGCTCATTTTTAGAACTTTATATTTTGATTTTTAGAAAAATAAATTTAAAAAAAAAAAAAAACAGCTAAATACAACTTCAAATTGGAGTTTAGAACTAATTAAAAGGCCGTTGATGTCCGGCCCGTGGAAAGACGAGCAAATGCTGGAATCAAGAGTTATGGTTCTTGAGTAGCGGACCTACTCCAGAACCCGCGCATGCGTTCTTACAACAAAAACAACAGGGGTCGAACATGCACTTGCTGTTTATTCTCTTGACTTTTATCCTGTCAGGTAAGGATCTGTCGTTGACTGGGTGGCGAGAAAGCGTGTACTTATCCATCCCGGTCGGACCCCCCCGCCCCACTCGTGGTGGCCAAAATCGGCTGGTGTTCTTCTAGTAGTGCCCGTGGTAATTCCCTCTCATAGCCGACACAGCCGCTTCTCCTTCCCCCCCCCCCACCTCGGAATAGCATCCTTAACAGCCGGCGAAGCTCCCGCTACCCCCTATTTAAGATCCCCATTCGCCGTAAGTAGAGAATGATTAATTGTGTAGGACGGCCGCCAGTTTTATCGTTATAGCAACCCGGCCAGCGCGTCAAGAGATCCGGTTGTCTGCCCTTTCCTCCTTCTCCCCCCCCATCTCTCTACAGCCCATCTGGTCTAATTACTGTATAATTAACGGGGGGGCCCCCTCCCCTCCCGTCTCCATCACACCCCGAATCCTCTACACAGTAAGCAAGACGTCCGTCGTTGATTTCAAGCCGCATCTACTGCAGCTTAGCTTCTCATGAGGAGAGAGGGGAAGGGGGGGGGAGAGACATTCTCTCCTCGATTAGCGCGTAGGTCCGAACGTCTTTCCGCCATTTATCGTTGCTATGGAAACTGGTTTCGTCCTTTCTCTCTCCTGCCGAATAACATCGATAACTGAAAACAAAGCAAAAACAAACCTTAATTACTACATTTTTTTTTCTCGTATCGTATTTGCGCATTATTATTATTATTATTATTATTATTATTATTATTGTTGTTGTTTTGTTTTTTTTAATGGCGCCTCACGGCCCCGATTCCAACTGTCGACAGGCAGAAAAGCTGCTCCAGTTGTGTTAAGGTGCCGGGTGCCTCGAGATAGACCTGGCGCTCTCCACATCTCCATAGATGTCTGAGACTCGGCGGAGACTTTTTCTCCTTAAAACCGATTTACGTATATGTATTCTATGCATGTTGCTGCTGCTGCTGCTGCTGTTGTTGTTGTTGTTTTTCCTTTCTTTCTTTCTTCTAGGGGAGACGACTCTGATTTTCGAGGGGCCTGCAAACCAAGCGGTCGAGCTGCACAGCGATGTCTGGTTCAGGTGCGGAGTGGCCGATTCGGACGGAACCAATTCCTCAGCGCAGCCGTTTTCGATCGTCTGGAAATTCACTTCCCTCGAAGGAAGCCGAAAAATTCTCCACCCAGCGAAGCAAACCCGATTAAGCTCAGCCGGAGGGCCGCCCGGTCGTTCCAGCAAGTATTCGGTTAGCGCTAGGGGCTACACGCTGAGACTCCATGACGCAGAATTCTCAGATGCAGGGAACTACAGCTGCACACTGAACGTTACAGAGCAGACAGAGACGGCCATACTCTTGGTTCAAGGTGCTGTACTGTGCGGGAAACAGGCAGCTTCTTTAGTATAGTATATAGTATATATTATATACTATATTTTATATATATTACATTGGGGAACAAGTATTAAAAAATTAGCATAAGGTTAAATATTAAAAAGATTTTTTTTTAAATTTTTTTTTTTTTTTTAAAAGTAAATTTAGTAGTTTTACCTGCTGCACCAAACTTAAAAGGGAGTTATGTCCCTTGTTTTCACCAATTGGCGTACATTCCGCTAGCCCAAAATGTGCTTTTGGTTTGTTTTTTTAAAATTTTTACTTACAAATTATTTTATCACTTTTAAATTATCCAGCTTTGTGGCTTTTTGTTCTACCTTTAAAATCTACACGTGGAATCAGTCCACAAATGCACTTGCGTACGTATAAATCAAAGTATTTCTAATACTTATTTATCCCATACAGGGCAAAGATCGTCGGCAAGGATGGCAGCTTGCTCTGCTGGGTCTTGCATTGCCCAGAGACAAAAAAATTTCACAAACCTTGAATGTCAGACTTTTTTAATAATAATAATAATAATAATAAAAAAAGAACTCTCTGCGAGGCCAGAATACAAGTTTTCACTTTGTGTTTGGAAGACTAGCAGAAATATCTACTGATCAGACAGAAACCTACACATCTTTATGTAGTATCTACATGCCGTAGTGAATGCCGTGTAGTGAACTTACCAAAATTTTGTTTACTTTAATTTCATATTATTGTCATACTTATTAAGATGGAGTATGTCTAGTAATTGCTTTAATGTGGTTTTGCATCTAAAAGAAAAGAGACAAGTTTGTTCATTTATTTACATTTAAATTAATTGGATAAAGAATAGATTTATAATTAACTGTATATGTGTAAGGATCTGTTATAATTGCTATATAAATTTTCTAAATATCAATACCACATTAAAACAGTCTGGGATTTTATATGCTCTGCTTTTCAAAGAATATGCATCAAAGTTGAACAAGAACAATACTGGCATCTTTCTCAAAGATTTATTGTGACTTTTGTAAATAAACTTTATTAGTAAAGGAGAAAAGTGGGTGAGTTCTGAAATTTACACTTCTCTTCTGGTACTCCTTTGGTGCAACAGTACTTAGATGTTTTGAGAAAACAGTTTTGATTCTTTGATGTTGCTTTAGTGATCAGTTTTTAGCAGAAACCATTATTTGATTTGTTGTAGACCATCCACAGTGTGAGAGTCCACGGAGGCCATTGGCTCATAATGCTAAGATCAGCCTGAACTGCTCTGTTCACTTTGCTGGGATCATTCCTCCATATCTCCTGTGGTACCATGGCCCAGACCAGCTTATGGCTGTGGTCAACACGTCTGAGGACACAGTGTCATCCTCAAAAATTCTGTATCTCGAGCACAAGAATTACAATGGGCATGTGTTCACCTGCTACATCAGATACTTAGAGTTTTCCATGACAGCTTACTGCCAGACATCGCCATTAAAGGTGTACTGTAAGTTTTTTTCCTGCAAGATGGTCTATAAAAATTTACTAACCAAAATAAATCAGAAAACAAACATTACAAATTTTTATCAAAAAGGTGGTGCTGCATAGAATCTGAACCAAGTTTTTTATTTGCTGATAATTAAGGAAACTTTTACAATTCATTGCTATGAAAGCTGACATACTGCTTCTCTTTAAAAGAACTTGGCTAAAAGATGTTCAGTGAAAAAACAAACAAGAATTAATAAATGCTCCCTTGAACTTATGATGGTGAATTAGTATGGACTTGGCATTAAGGGAACATTTGACTTAAATGTCAGTGAACAAATTTCATACACTGCTTCTTTTATAAACAGTTAAACCGAAAAGAACATACAAAGAATATGTAAAATATTACTATAAAACACCAGTAGTTACATATTTTTACAGCATTTAGTAAATTGTTACCATTACTGAGATATAGCAAATCTATGAACAGTTTGTTAATGTGAAAGCAAAATATTCCATACAGAGATTTGATTACGTAAACTTCCTTTATTATCAGCAGAATAAAAGATTTTAATTTGTTATACTTTTACTTAGCATAGCTCTCATTTGCTATGTCATGTCTCTCTTTTTTCTGAACTGATGTCAGTGTAAGGTTCACAATTACAAAACTTGTTTTTTAATAATTTGTAAACAAACAAAAAATAGAAAATAATCTAAGCACAACTTTTGATGGCCAAAAGCTTTACTTTATATTGTTACAGATCTTAAAATGTGAGCAAGGATTTCAATTCAGTTTTGGGAATAAAGCATTCATCATAAACTTAAAGGGTTCATCTCCTTATTTTGAATTACCAACACTTGTGACAAAAAGTAATTTGCAATTTTACAAGTGTTTTGATTGGGCTTAAGCTAAATAAAGTGCTGGCTGTTCCAAATCTCACCTGTCCATTCTGAAAAACTAAGATCGAAGTGTGTGACTGTAATACGAATAGTTATGAGCAGTGTGTTCAGCTCTGCTCCGACATTATGGGTAGCTGATGAACAGTTATGGTATGAATCAGTATCAGAAGTTGTTTGTTTTGCATGCATGTGGAAAAACCATGACTTCCAAAAATTTCCTGTGGATGGATTGGATGCTCAACTTCAATATATTCCAGTGCTTTTTGACCATCTTCACTGTGCCTGTATTCTTCAGTTTCTTTTTCTAATGCTGGCATCCCTGATTTAAGTGTTCAAATTAACATAAATTTTTTAATGTAATCTTCAGCAGCAGTATTGCCCTTAGTCCACTGTGTCACAAGATTCTCAGTACCCCTTTTATTAACACTTGCATATAGATATTTTATCATAATCTTATGCCTGAATTCTTGTAATACTTATGTATTGTCAGACTAAAATGGCATTGTCTGTTTGTATCTTTTGCACTGCATTGTTCTGCTATAAAATCAGCTTGTAGTAACATGTCTTTGAGCCTCAATCTAAACTTGGAATAAATATTTTCCTAAATGACTTATTAAAATACAGCATCAAAAGAATGTTTGTTACCATTACCTATAGGAAGGGCAACTTGTAAGCAATGTTAATAAGATTAACATTTGTCTTTATCAGTCTGTAGTTGCATGTAGTAGATGGTCTCTCTCAAGTTATGATGCTCTAATAACTACTGCAGATAGCATTGAATTGTTATTTCCCCTTTTCAGTGCCAGCGAATGTGACAGAGATATTCTTGGAACCACAAAACAGAGAGAACATCTACTCTCGTGGAGATAACATCTACTTGAAGTGCGCAGCATTTGGAAACCCTAGACCTTCTTACTGTTGGACCTACTCCTCACCAGATGGCAGGCATGTCATCTTATCAGAAAATAGCTACTACCACATCAGAAACTTTCAGAAGGGAGATGAGGGTAACTATTCATGCAAAGCATCAAACAGGATAGATGGGCAGTCATATACAGCTGAGAAACAAGTTCAAGTAAAAATCAATGGTAAATATCACACCCCCTCTTTTTCATTAAGTTCTGTACTTATTTGATTATTTTGTGTTAAAGGTATCAGTTTAAACATTTAGAATATAGTCCAGGGATTGATTTGACCTGTCAACACCAAAGTTTTAAGTACTCTTGAAACATGAGGTTGGTTTGGTTTGTTTTTTTTTTTTTTCTTTTCTTTTTAGTGTGGAGGTGTTCTTGTCTAACCATTGTCCTGCCTTTTCAAGCCTAAGGACATCTGCCAGCAGTGAGGTAGAAGGTGGAGGATGTGGGGTCTCAAACTTGATGACCAAGCATGTTGGCAGGAGCTCAAACATGGGAGGAAATTTTGCAATGTTGCTCCAGATGACCTTTTTACCAGAACACTCTAAGACAGTTTTATAGTATATTTCAATGATGAAATTTTGATTTGGATGACAAGAAAACAAAACAAAACTAATGCATTTGGATACATGTTAACACTTAAAATGATTAGTATGATTTTTGTTTGTTTTTAACCTTTCATTGTTAATATTAATTCATTTAGGCTGGTTTGGTTTATGCATGCTCAACTTTTCTATTTTAGGAAGTGGGTGGAAAGTGCATCCACCAGTGAGGAAGGACTTCCAGGAAAAGTTCAGCATGCAGACTGTATCTATTCCTCATAGTAAGTGTAGTGTTGCAATTTGAAGTGGTGCTTTGAATAAAACTGGTTACTATTCAGAACTTATTTCTGCCAGATGTATCATAATATTTGTTCCAATGAGGTGGTGTCATCAAGAAGTCCACCTACTTCTGACTTAGCTCATCTTTATCACCTATCAAATCAATTAATAACCAGTGGAGTGGCTAGCCAATAAATAATGCTACCTGCTGCTTTTTTTTAAAAAAATTCTTATATCAGGTCAGACATTTTAAGATTGCTACTGCCATGATTTGAAGTTCTCTCCCACTCCCTCTGGTGGCTACCCCCTGAACTAGATTAGAAAGAACATGCAGGAATATTGCTGAGTTTCAGCATTGCACTTCATTCTTGGACAAATCTAGAGTTACTTATTTGGTTTTATTTAAATTTCATTAATGTAAATCTGTTTAATTTTATGAGGTTTTTTGGTTTTCATAAGAAATTTGTTTGAAGTTGTGACAATTCAAGGGGGAATTAACCCCTGATTTTTAAAGGATACTTCATTTATTATTGTAAACAAACAGCCCATTCAGCATTTTGTTTTGTAGATAAATTTAAAGTTTATAAACATTTATTATTATTTTATTTTTCTACGGATGTTTTATAATGAAAAGTTTTAAAGAATTTAAACACCAAGAATATTATAAACAGCTGGTCCTCTCTGCTGAGATGTCAAAACATTTTGTAAGAATTCCGAAATTTTGCCTTGCAAATACCGCTTCCAACAGAACAGGGGAAACTTTTTATTATGGATTCTGTTTAAGTATAGTCAAAATTTTAGATTCTAAAAGGATTGAAAAGTGAACATCCAAGATTATTGGAAATATAGGTTTTCTAGTTATTTCATTTCCAAAATAACCATCTAGTTTCTGTAAGTAAATATTCAGTCTTGAAAAATATGCAGGGTATTTTGAGATTGATATTTTGAACACATCTGGGTTTTATCATCATCTGTGCTGTCCCTAAAAGTTTAATGTATTTCGGTGGACAGTATAAAAATCCAAAAGTAAAAAAAAAAAATTACATGAAAGAAAACTTTTAAATTCCTAGACTTGATATTTTTTGGAAGGCTTCATGTCTTTATAGGAAAACACTGGTAAATAAAAGATTTTTAGAAAGTTTAAATTATAAGTATTCCTTCAATACATATATCGTTTTGGGATTTATGTACATGCATTATATACTTCTTTTTTTTCCAGTTTCCCCATATGCTATTGGAGCAATTATAACATCATCTCTTGCTGTGATACTTATCATTGTCTTCATCGTACTGGCTGTACGGCTTCGAGTATGTTTGTATTATTTTTTATTATATGATCATCATTGTAATCTGTGATGTAGTGAAGGGTATACATCATATATACCTACCTCTCTTTCTCAGCAGCATGTATACCCACTCCTCTTTGCTAAAAAATAGCATATATTTGCATATACCACAATACACTCCACTACATTTCCAAATTGCACAAAAATCTACTTGAGGGGTTATATTTTTTTGGAAGAGTAAAATATCTGTCATCATATTGTGTCTCTAACTAAATTAAGATTTTGAATCAAGGCCTGTGCATAAAATTAAGTATTATCTGTGGCAGGTGCTCTCACAGTAGCTTGATTAGCTTCGTATTAGGATTGTGAGGTACCCAGAGAAGAATTTGGATGTTTTGATTCCTTTTCCAGACTTTGATCACATGAGAGGAATGCCTCACAGCACCATCATTATGTAGATTATTGGTATTGAATTTCAGTATACCTTGTTGGGCAGAATTGAGACATTTTTTGACAAACTTCATTTGCATTTTTCCATCATGCCAGATTGCAGTCCATACTATTACACTATCTTGTTGGAACTTTAACTCATTACCGATGTGTGCACCCTGCCAGTACTCGAGTCTCACCTGATATGTCTTCTGATTAGGCCTTTCATAGCATCTTCTTCCTGTTGGACAGAAGGGGTTGCTTATGTTACACGCCCTCTGTAGCTAAGTCAGTGGAGAGGATGCTTGACTGTTCTTTGGTTCACTTCTGTTGCATAAGCGATATCAGCAACAGAATCTTGACTGTAGGCACAGACATGGTGAGCACTGGCATGTTGTCATTATGTCACGTTGAATGCCTTCTAAATCACTTTGGTATAACATTTCATCACAGCGCACTTCACATTAATGTTGGCCACAGGTTCACGAGGATTGTCAAGGTTTTTGGCACTCACTCATTGACTCTGGCTACTTTCTGGACCACTGTTAATGTAATCTTGGGTAAACTAGAGAAGTATCGTGAGGTCTGCCTATTTTCAGCATATTAATAGTGCATACTGGTCGTCTTCCTTCTTAGATGTAAAGATAACTACACCTGAAAATGTCAAGTTTGATCAGATACATTCATTAATGGGGTTGGTGGTGTTGGTTATAGGTTTTTCTTTGATATTACTATTAATCCATTTACTGACAAAAATCTAATGCTGCAATGCCATATATTTTATTTATGGCTAATACTGTAGCAGCATTCTCAAATAGTTAGGCTATTTAATATTAAATAGTTAAAACAGGTCAGTTAATTAGCTGATTACTGTTGAGTTCTTACTCTCTGAGCAGTAGGGTGCTGGTCATACTAGGAACTCTAAATCAGATTAAATATGGAGTAAATATTTTACAAGGGAGGCAGCTCTGGTGAGGAAGGATAGTGCTGAGGTTGTCTGCCTGGAAGTGTTGCCAACCCTGTGCCACTTTGGTCCCAGCACTTCCAACTTTGGCAGGGAAATCCTTACTAGAACTCTTCATTTTTTTAGATGTTGGAGGAAACCCATGAGCCAGCTGATGAAGAAGAGCAGGAAGAAGCTGTGCCAAAGAGGTACACGGAAATAAGTGGGACTGAAGTTTGGGTCTTCTGCTTTAGCAGTCCAGTAACCACTACATCACCCCAATACTTTAAAAAATTTGTAGAAAGGATTGATGATTCATCAAAAACAATTTTATTATGTACTGGATGAACAGTAATACATACACACACACACCCATATATATATATATATATAATTTTAAAAAAGCTTATTAATTGGTCTCCAGTTAAGTAATTTTTTAATACTCATTTGTGTGGGACAAGAAATGATTGCTCTTATGCATAATCCAATAATTATTATCGTCCTCTCTTTCATTTAAAATTAAATAATGAAGTTATTTCTCCTTGTAAAGTTTACATGACTTTCTGTTAAGCAGAGATGATTTTAGTAGACCAATATTTGTTGATGATGTTGGCTTCTGTTAGTTTCGCTTAAAGGAGTTGCTTATGTTGTTGTTTTAAAAAGACTACAAACCAATGTGGCTTTGCCAATGTTTTGTAGGCCAAGGAACGGAGAATTAGGGAGAAGTTGGCGCGTAGTCATGACGAAAATCTTGATGACCAAGAAGTGGAACTTCTCGATGAAAACATTCAGCCTTGCGGAGATGATTTGGTAAGGGATCATTGGAATCCACTGCTCATGGACAATACCTGAAGCTTAGTCGAGCTGACACAATTGTCAACTGTTGAAGAAAAGAAAAAAACAGAAAATTGCTTAACAATTCTCTGTACCCTGTTTGCCTAGTCTGGAAAATAGCGTTTATTGAAAAGCTGCTTCAGTGTTCAGTTTTATATAACTCGCCACTGTTCCCAGTCTGTATAAAACACACTTTTAGATTTGGCGAAGAAACAAAACTTTTCTGTTGTTTGTTTTTTTTTGTTTTTCGTTCCCATTTAAGAAAGGATACTGAAATATTAGAAATCATAGGTATATTTTAGGTTCCAAGCATTTAGATCGTGCAGAATTATAAGATATACCTACCTTGGGTTTTAGTAAAGATAGATCTTCAGGTGTGGACAGTAAATAATTATTTGGTTTGTCTCCAATTATCTATACCAAGGATTACATCTTTAATTTGGCCAAAATGTCAAGCATTACTTCTTAATATCAGAAAATAGTAATTAAATAATAGATTCATGATTAATTATAATATAAATTATTACTGTAAGTCATTTTAAAAAAAATCTTTTAATTTACATTTTGTTTTACTGGTAGTCTGTGAGGACTTTTCATTGCCTTGCAATAACTGTGTGTTGTTCTGGAAGGCAAATCCTGGTGCTAGGTCGATGACAAGGCAGGTGTAACTGAAAAAAAAAGAAACACTAAATGATAGCAGGCATTTATTTCTATCAAACTTCTTGAAATTTAATGAATTCAAAATGAAAACAATTAAAAAGACTAGGTTTACTGGGGAAATCGATAGGTAGATCATTGAACTAACTATGAAAATAGTTAATTAGTCTCATCTTCTTAAAGGTATTCCGTTAATTTGAGATGGCGTTATTACTGACTTTAATCAATAGTGGTATTAGTGGTGTAATGATGTGGGTTAGGGCGGACAGGGTGGCTGCTCTGAGCCCAGACATGGGTGGGGCGTGTAAGCAACAGGCATAACTTTCGAAACTGCTTTTTACATTTTGAACACTGACATATGTCGAGGTTTACAAACTCTTTCCAACCAATTATTTATTTTTTTCTTAATTAACCTTTGTACTGTGAAGAAATCATTGAGTTAGAATTTTCGAGGCTGTCGGATATTTTTGCACTGGTCACATAATGTTGGGACTTATCGGTGCTGTTATTTAAGGCAATTTCGGAATGGGAGGAATTCCTCGTTACGCAAGTTATTGGTTTCCATGCAAAAACTCTCTCTTTTTTCCCCTATATTCCAAGTTACAAGGCAGACTATCAGGGCTCACAATTTCGTTTAGGAACCTCTTACTAGTCAGAAGACCTTTAAAAATGACCAGAGAAGACTTTCTTCCAGCCATGATCCTTCCCCACACTATTGCATTTTTGTCATTGTACCGTCATAGTAAATAAAACTGGTAGTAGCTCGTGCTCTTCTCGGTGCCACCATACACAACCTTCCACGGGAGAACTCCAAACTAAATTGACTTTCAGCAGAAAACATCATTTCCAATACTGATGGTGTTTCTGCCAAAGTAATCAAATATAGTGATGATGACTGCTCAGATGGAACCCTGAGGCATAACTCTGCACAAAGTCAGCTTCTGATGGCTCTTTCAGACTCCCAAGTCACTCTGCCCGCCAACAAGCATTGTATCTGTTCCATAGCTGATGGCCGGCTGTGAAACATTGACATTTATATTAACTTTTGTCTACTGGAAGCCTCTTCTCACCCCATAAAGTGACCACTACCATTATGGATTTTACTGCATAACTTGTCAGCTACATCATAGCCACATTTTCAAATGAGTCTTTAAAATATTTTAATTTTTACACACCAAAGCTTTGGATGCTGGGAAGGATCTTTTGACGCCACATGTTTTCTGTTAGATTTTAGACTGATGAGTCGACGGTGCCTAATCAGGACCAGCTCCAGGGTTTTTTCTGCCCCAAGCAAATTGAATTTCAGTGCCCTTAAGACTTACCCTTTAAATATTTTCTTATCATGATTAAAAAAAAAAATCTTCCATAGACAATGAATGGTATTTTTAACACTAGTGTACATACATATACATATAGAAAGTGGTGAAAACTAGATATGTCTGCATTATAATTGAGGAATCTTTGATTTTAAATACTGAGTTATTTTTTCGACAGACTTTCATGATCATTTTCATTTTTGAATCTCTGCTTGTAGAACACTATTGCTTTTAATATTTTAGTTTTTAAATCTACCTATTTATGTATTAATTGTGATTTGGTTATAGCTACTTTGATTAGCCACTACAAATTTCTCTTCCTTTTCTTTTGATAAACTTATGTTTTATAAATGTGTTGAAGTTTGAATTGCATTTTTAGAATAATACTACTACTTAAGTTTTTGATGTTCACCTAATTATGTGCAGGGGCTGCAATCTTGGGTTGGGGAGAGACCTGAGAGGCAACTGTTTCTTAAAAAAGATATTGTCCCCCCCACAAAAAATTGTGCTTGAGATGTATATGTACATAAGCTATGCATGTGTGTTGTAGTGGGGGTGAGATGGTGATTGAATGAATGCCTAGAGAATCTACATCTTTGGTCTCCACTCCCTCCAACTTTGGGCTAGAATGGTGCCCTTGGTTGCATGTTAATCTCTGGATAAATTGATTTGTTGATAAAATTTGGTGTAACAGGGAAAATGCAGAGAGGGGCAGTACTTTTCAACTAAATAAAATATGTTTTTCATTTGCTGTAATGAAGCCTAATAAATGGCCAATCAGTAATTAACAAAATTACCAATTAGGCTAATTACTAATTATCTGCCAATTAATCGGCATATCCCTAGATAGTTTACATTTAGGTCACTCATAATAAGCTTGATAACATTTATCTTCAACTCTGATACCCTTAGAATTGATGCCCTCAGTGTGTACATTTTTTTTCACAACTTTGTGTGAGTAGTGGATGATGAAATAGCTGTTCGAGTGCTGTTGTCTCCCTTAGGTTGGTGAGTACACAGACATGCGTCAGGGATGGGAAATACCTCGGAGGTTTATTCACCTACAGGATTTGATCGAGAAGGGAATTTACACGGAAGTGTGGAAAGGCAAGATGCGGAAGTACCCATCTGGTGACGATACCCTGCGTGTCGCTGTCAAGAAGCTCTCAGGTTTGATGTTTTCAGTGTATCCTAGATTTTATCACACCAATAATTACTGAAGTGTCACTGTTTTCTGGGACGATGATAGATGAGCCTTGCTGTCTGTTCAGCTGAAAACTACTATTAGCTGCAGGTCTTGATCCCCTATTTGATTCCCTTAACTTTTTTTGTTTGTTTACTTAGATCTTGCTTCAGAGAAGGAAAAGAAGTTTTTCATGGCTGAGATGGAAGTTCTGAAGATGCTCCCTCCACATCAGTATGTTATACAGCTTATTGGATGCTACACTTATCTTGGTGAGTTCTACTTTTGGAAACTCTTGGTCATCGTTTAATGTGTATATGAATAAATAGATTTTGACTGAAGTGTTGTCATATTTTTGAGATAATCAGTCACCGTTACATATGTTTTCTGATCAATTATCATTTTTGTATGCATATTTGCAAGTTTTTAATGATTTCTTTCTATTTGCATCTCAGTGCCTTTGGTGTTACATCTTGTATTTTACTTATATCCTAATAGGTAAAAACAAAAAAAATTCAAATCATGGAAAAGACCCGTTTTTAATATAATCTTGAGTGAACATTTACTTATTAAAACAGATCTAGCAACATTTCTATTACTGACACACAAAAGTAATGTATTCTCATCTTTTTATTGTTTTTTTTTAAAATCTTTCAGAAAACTTCATTAATTTAAAACGAACAACTAGAAAGAATCTTTAGTCTGTGTTTTCTAATATCGGAAAGCCATTGCTTATATTGGGCCCCTTGGATAAAGTAATAACTAGGAATTGGTTGGCAGTTATTGCTGCAAGTTTATTTAGTTTGTGCACAGTTATGTTATAAAAATATTTTCTAATCTATTGAATGCAAATCTGTATGAATACGCCATATTTTTTACTATCCTTTGTTGTCGTGGTTTGGAAAATATTCTTGATGTCTTGCACTTTTCCTCTTGCTCTATAATTTTGGGATATCTGATCTCTCGTCAGAGTTGTCTCCCCTTGGTAAACATTTCAAATTAAGTTTTCTTTTACTTCCATTAATTCTTTTTGTCTTGGCAGTTTGGGAATATTTTTTTTTTTTTTTTAGGTTTACTTTGAACATTGCTGTCTAGGATGTAATTAGGGAATCTTGAGTGCAGTATGCAATGTCTGTCTGCAAGCAGGAAGATTGGAAATATGTCTTGTGCATGTGACCATCGTTCACTAAAACAAGGTCCAATAATTGTTAAAAATTTTTTGTATTAATAAAGAATCTATAGCAGTTGTCATTAAATTCTTAAGCAGATTCTGGAGTGAATTTCAAAAGAAACTATATTAAATAATGCAGGTATGTACAAGTAGTTACTGCATTTATTTGTTGTAACAATGGCTAGGTAAAGTTGTTGGTTTATAGGTTGTTTACACTGTAGATGTGTTTTCCACTTGGTTGATGAGCTGAGAGCATCTTGCATGAACTGTTTTGCTTCATCCCAGAACCACACTTAATTCTTCTGGAGTATGCCTCGGAGGGTACACTACATACCTACCTGCAGCAGCACTGTCTAGGCCAGCAAGAGATTGAAATCACCCAGGGGTACAATCAAGCTGTACGGCTTCGTAACCATGCCCTAACGCCACAGAAGATGTTTACCCTGTGCACTCAGATCATTCGTGGGATGGAACATCTCAAGAGATTCAAGGTATTTGTTTTGGACCTCAGCTGCTTGTTGATGGGTGTTAGTAATAGCTATAGATGCAATAGAATTTGTGATGATTTGTTGGAGGGAGGCATTCTTATTCCTATTTTAACTTGAATTTAAATACTGTTACAAATGTTACTCACAATTTTAGACCCTTCTCATATAATAATACATACTCTACTGCTGTGAAGTGTTCTGTTAAAGTGTATCTGCTCTGTATAGACCTTAAAAGCAGTATGCATATATGTGTATAGAGAGAGAGAGAGAGAGAGAGAGAGAGAGAGAGAAATATTTTCAGTCCACCTTAATAATAATAAAAATTAAATTAACTTAATTAGCAGAATGTATGTACAGAGATATGTATATTTTTTATGGATTTGAATTTTGTGGTATTAATTTTGGAGGGAAGTTTCAAGAAAGTCTTTTCATTGTTGGAACATAATCAATAATCATCTCTGAACTTCTTAAAGCCATTCTTTCTGATCCACAAAACAAAATTCCAGATTGAAGGTTTAGCTTCTAAATATTTGTACGCTGGAATTACTGCAAAACTTCAAAAGTTGACTTTAATGGTTGCTTCAATTTTCACCTGTACTTTCATGTTTTTTGTAGTTGATCTGCTACAGGCTGACATCATCCAGTGTCCTTGTGGCCAAGGGTGGGATGTGTCGTTTGTCAGCTTTCGGCTTCTCAAGTGATGTCACTGAAAGGAACTTGTATGAAGCAGTGAGTACTGGGAACTAGTAGTGTTATTGTGTTGTAAAATCAAATTTCTTATATTACTAATCTACTTCAAGCAGGAGAATCAGATTTTGCTGACTTTGTGTTCAGCTATGTCAAGGTGTTGAGCCAAAAAAAAAACTTATGATGTTTTATTCTCATTAAAAATATTATACCAGCATTATACAGCACTAGAAAGTCTGAATGAGTTGTTAGTTTATTTTGAATATATTCGCTGTATTATGCATGCAGATTTTTGTACAAATGTATCAACAAATAGCTCTGAGGCAGAGAAGCACCAGCCTGGTTAATGAAAACTATTTTCAAGGTATGTGACTAGCCCCTTAGCAGCTTCTAAACTAACAAATACTTTTTCTTTTGTAAGTTACTAAGTTACTTTTTATAAAAAAGACAGCAAATCTCTGGACACAGATTTCTTGGCTTATTGTCTGTCCTGTTCTGTACTAATAACAAATTTGTTTGTTACAAAATAATTATTGCATTACTATCAGTTTTGTTTATAAATGAATCATTTGCGTCCATACAGGTGCATCTCAAAAAAATTAGAATATCGTGGAAGAGTTCAATATTTTTTGTCAGTTATTTTAGAAAGTGAAAATTGTATATATTCTAGACTCATTACGTGTAAACTAAAATGTTTCAAGCTTTTTTTATTTTTAATTTTGATAATTATGGCCTACAGATTAAAAAAATAGAAAACCTATCTCAAAATATTAGAATATTCCATTTTGAGTTTAGTAAATCACTATTTATGCAGTACAAATACCATGAATCTCTCAGTCTGGTTCAGTACACACAACCACAATCATGAGGAAGACTGCTGACTTGACAGTTGTCCAGAAGACACTCATTGACACCCTCCACAAGGAGAGTAAGCCACAGAAGGTCATTGCTGAAAGGGCTGGCTGTTCGCAGAGTGCTGTATCAAAGCATATTCCTGGAAAGTTGACTGGAAGGGAAAAGTGGTAGGAAAAGGTGCACAAGCAAGAGGGATGACCGCAGCCTTGAGAGGATTGTCAAGCAAAGCCGATTCAAGAACTTGGGAGAGCTTCACAAGGAGTGGACTGAGGCTGGAGTCAGTGCATCAAGAGCCACCATGCACAGATGTGTCCAGGAAATGGGCTACAAGTGTCACATTCCTAGTGTCAAGCCACTCCTGAACCAGAGACAATGTCAGAACCGTCTTACCTGGGCTAAGGAGAAAAAGAACTGGACCGTTGCTCAGTGGTCCAATGTCCTCTTTTCAGATGAAAGTAAATTTTGTATTTCATTTGGAAATCAAGGTCCCACAGTCTGGAGGCAGAGTGGAGAGGCACAGAATCCAAGTTGCTTGAAGTCCAGTGTGAAGTTTCCACAGTCAGTGATGATTTGAGGTGCCATGTCATCTGCTGGTGTTGGTCCACTGTGTTTTATCAAGTCCAAAGTCAACGCAGCCGTCTACCAGGAGATTTTAGAGCACTTCTTGCTTCCGTCTGCTGACAAGCTTTATGGAGATGCTGATTTTCTTTTCCAGCAGGACTTGGCACCTGCCCACAGTGCCAAAACTACTAGTAACTGGTTTGCTGACCATGGTATTACTGCTTGATTGGCCAGCCAACTCACCTGACCTGAACTCCATAGAGAATCTATGGGTTATTGTCAAGAGGAAGATGAGAGACACCAGACTCAACAGTGCCATAGGCTGATCTCCTCCATGCCACACCGCACTGATACAGTGATTTGTACAAAAGGAGCCCCCGACCAAGTATTGAGTGCATAAATGAACATACTTTTCAGAAATTCGACATTTCTATATTATAAATCCTTTTTTTTTTTTAATTGATCTTAGAAAATATTCTAATATTTTGAGATAGTGGATTTTTTATTTTCATGAACGGTAAGCTGTAATCATCAAAATTAAAAGAAAAAAGGCTTGAAATATTTCACTTTATGTGTAATGAATCTAGAATATGTGAAAGTTTCACTGTTTGAATTAAATTACAGAAAAAATGAACTCTTCCACGATGTTCTAATTTTTTGAGATGCACCTGTATATATATATGAAGTCTGTCAAAAAAGTATCCAACTTTATTTTTTCCCGTGGGAAGTAATGACGTTAGGGAGGCAAAAGTGTGCATAGTGGAGCCGCATGCCTTCATGCACATGTATGGTTTTTGGCGGGCTTGCTGGATGTGTCAGTCGCTGTCAGGCAGCCAGTGTGAGGTGCTGTACTACTTACTCGTTGCATTTTCATTTCACCTGTGATGACGGAACGTGTGGAGCAATGATCTTGCATCAAGTTTTGCCAAAAGGTTGGAGATAATCAAGCGGAAACAATTCGCAAAATTCAAAAGGCTTTTGGTGACAACGCCATGGATGTTACCCAAATAAAAGAATGGTACAACAGGTTCAAAGATGGCCGCACATTGGTGGAGAGTGACCAGCGTTCTGGGAGGTCATCAACAAGCCACAATGCAGTTGTTATTGAGAAAGTGCGGACCTTGATAATGGAGGATTGTCGTTTGACGGTGTGGGAAATTTGTGACGAGGTTGGGATCAGTAAAGATTCTGCACATGCAATTGTAGAGGAGGATTTGGGCTTGCGCAGAGTGGCAGCAAAATTTGTGCCCAAGCTGCTTTCTCAGGAACAACAACAACTTCGTCTTGAGGTTGCACAGGACCTGCTGGATACTGCCAACAGGGATCCTGAGTTCCAGAATACCGTGATAACTGGAGATGAGATGTGGGTGTACGGGTACGACCCGGTAACCAAAGCTCAGTCATCACAGTGGAAGCACCCAACGTCAGGTCCGGAGCAAAATCAAGGTGATGCTGACTGTTTTATTCGACTACCAAGGCAATGTGCATCAGGAATATGCACCAGAAGGACAAACAGTTACAAAAGAGTAGTATCAGGAAGTCCTCCGACATCTTCGTGATGCAGTTAGGCGCAGGAGACCGGATCTGCGGGCCTCACAAAACTGGCAGCTGCATCATGACCGCCCCGGATCATTCGTCGCAGCTGATCCAAGGTTTCTTGACTAAGAAAAGCATTTTGCTCATTCATCAGGCTCCCTACTCTCCAGACATGGCTCCTTCTGACTTCTGGTTGTTCCCAAAAATGAAGATGCCACTGAAAGGCTCTCACTTTGAGAGCCGAGAGGACATCATGCGGAATGTGATGGTGGAGCTGAGAGACATTCTGAAAGAAGCATTCCAGATGTGCTTCGAACAGTGGAAGGATCGCTAGGCTAAATGCGTGGAGGCACAAGGGGCTTACTTAGAAGGGGATTAACAATTGAACCCCACCAAGTATGTAATTTTTTTTCCTCAGCCTAAGGTCTGATACTTTTCCGACAGACCTCGTATTTGTTGAGATATTTTGGAAATGAAAATTAGTATTATTTACTGAATGTGATGGATGTTGTACTGACCAGAAGAAATAAATCAGTAATATAAGATTATTAAGAGGAGTTAGTTTAATTATCAGCCCCAGAATTTTTAATGAACCATCCTGTATTGAACAAACAACATGAAATATATTTACAATAATTGACTCTTAGTTTCTTTTAAGTACAAAATAAAAACCTCTATAAGATGTTTTTACCATTCACAAAGTTAATATTCCTTTGTAAATTTAAATTATTTTTTAAAATTTTAAAATACTTGTGGTTATCTTGGTGATTTATATATGTAATGGGTCAAACATTTAAAATTTCACTCTTGTGTTAGAATTGGTTTGTTTTTTTCAAAAAAGAAACATTTAAAAAAACGGGAAAAATGACTAGAACTAAACAGAATTGTTGTTTTAGCCATATCCAATTTCTGCATGTTTTTTTTTTCTCCTTTGAATAATATTGCTTTCTATTTAAAGTGTTGTTTGGGACATTGTATAATGCACTTCCTTGGAGTATTATAGTACAGATTATCTCCCTTAGAAAATGCCTGGTTTATATGTACGTACAATAAAAGCCAGTTGTCCTTT
This sequence comes from Nautilus pompilius, assembly GCA_018389105.1. Lineage (NCBI taxonomy): Eukaryota > Metazoa > Mollusca > Cephalopoda > Nautilida > Nautilidae > Nautilus > Nautilus pompilius. The sequence goes on along the minus strand of JACATO010002179.1, from coordinate 272,443 downwards.
GGTAATAATGCTCCTGATGTCAGGTCTTTCAGTTGTCTATCTGTCTGTGTTAGCCAATAGGACCCTGTTAATGAAGCCTATTTTCAAGTTTTAAAGCAAATTTCCAAACCCTCATATTTTATGCTAAGGGCACATTTTCATAGCTGAGCTATATCTGAAGTAATAAAACTTTTTATTTTTAACTAGAATATTAATACTGTATAACAGAATTTTGTCTTGATTCAGTTATGGAAGATAACAGCTGATATACTTGTATTTTTTTCATGTACATATATTGTTAACACAACCTTTTAACCATTGCAGTGTTAGGTATAAGTTCTTGGGACTTTATAGGTATTGCAACTACTAGTATAAGCTTCTAACTGGCAATACAACAATAGTTTATGGTTAAAAAAAATGAACCTTTGCCAACTTTTCTATTTTAAAGATTATACTACTGTTTATTAAAGATGTTTGTATTTTGTAATGGGTACCAATGATGCTAATAATAATGACTTCCCTTTTTAATTAAGGATGCTCATTCCATTCACTAATTACATATTAACATCTTGGTGCATGAGTTTGTTTATAGTGCAAGTAGGAGCTGTGCCCTCAGAGTAACTGCACCTTTAGGTATAGTGTAACCTGGTGTTATGGTATATCTGAGAAGACCAGACACCTGCAATAGCAGAACTTTTAACCCAGAATTGGCTAACAACTGGGTACCTATATATTGCTATGAGGAAGGAAACTTGCCTAACATCTTTTCTCCTGCAGAAACCAAAATGTAATACATGATGAAGAGTTCCCTTATTTTATGTAATATGTCTCATGTTTCATGTGAGCCTGTTTCTCTGGTTTTACATCTAACTGGACAGATAATATTATCTTTACTTTCAGATGTCAGCACCATCACGATGGATGGCTCCAGAATCTCTAAAGAAAAAGATCTTTGATAGACCAGGTGATATCTGGGCATTTGGTGTGTTGCTTTGGGAAATTTTGCACTTTGGTGAGTCTTCTGCTAAGCCACCACATACATAAAAGCTTCAGTTAGAATTCTGGGAAAGATAACATCACTTTTTTTGCATGCAGTTAAAATGTTACTTCAAATGTCTGGTGTGTTTTCAGAGTTTAAACTAATGTTTACTCCAGTTGCTGGCTAAAGTGCACTGCAGCTAAAGGTTTGAGCTTTTACCTACGTCATAACCATGCAGCATGTTTTGTTTTATCACAGGGATGATGCCTTACCCAACAATGGGACCACAAGAAGTGTGTGGAAAGGTTCTGGCTGGATACAGAATGCCTCAGCCAGCTCACTGTAGTGCAGAGCTGTACGTATGTGCATTGCACAGCATCTGCAGCTGAAATAGCCTGTGCGTGCACACACACACAGACAGACAGACACAGACAGACAGACACAGACACACACACAGACACACACACAGACAGACACATACACAGACAGACAGACACACACACACAGACACAGACAGACACAGGCACACAGAGACAGACACAGACACACACACTCACAGACACACACACACACATCCAAAAATCAGCAAATTTTCTTAGACATGAAATCTAAAGAAGTCATTTAGAATAAACAACAAAAAATTTTCTCTTGGATTAAAAACATCTAAGACATCTAAGGGAGGTTATTCAGCTTTATAAAAATGAATGTTAATTTGTTGATGCTAATATGGCTTTCACATATATATGACATATTACATAGCATTTATATATTTCCTTTACCTACAGAGTTGGATTTTTTTTTTTTACTTTTGATAAGTTAAAGAACAGTTTCTTATTAGATATGGAAAGACACTATACAATTAATAGATTGATTATCTAAAATCTCTTATTTCAAGCAGAATTATTAGTGATACATTTAACTTCATTGGGACTGATGTATAATCCATAAAAACTTCCTGCCTTCTCTTTAATGTAGTTGTTTCTGGAACTGTCCTCAATAAAAACCACGTTTTCCGTCATCTACGTAACTACTGCGAAGCTAGAATGGTTAACTAATGTACTAGGGGCATTATTCAAATGGAAGCCTGCTGAAATAGCATCATCATCATCATCATCATGGCATCTGGCTCCTGGGTTTCATTTGAATGATGACCACAGTATAACAGCATTAAACCCCCCCAAAAGTGTTGATTTTCAGGAATAAAGTCTGCTCATTAGTACAGATTATTACTAAAGTATGCTGGAAATTTCAACCCTTATTTGTTTAATTGATATTTATTACAAGTCACCTAATAAAAACGGAAGACCTCTCACAGACTTTTATCTTTGGTATGTCTTTTCAGTTACGGGCTGATGTTAGCTTGCTGGCAAAGCATCCCCAATAACCGTCCATCGCTGGAAGAAATCCACCTTCTGTTGAAAAACCTGTACCGTAACTACTCTGACCACATCCAGTTTGACAAGATGCCGGAGTATCTCAAGAGCACAGCCTATGACTGTGACAGTCTGGAGACACCATAGTACCAGGTGGATCTTCTCCATACGTATTATCATATAGCACTATAAGCTACCAGTGTTCTTTTGATGTCCTAGCATTAGGTTGAACAAAAGATTTTTCCATCACAGTAGCCAGAATAGGAGTGTAGATGTAGGTGTATATGTATCTGATGACTTTCTTTTTGTTTTTGTGCAAAAAAGATGGCAGCATTTTTAACATCATTTCTATCTACATCCCATTGTAAGGTATTGCTCTGTAATACAGAAGATTCTGTTTTCATTTGTGATTTTACACTGTGAGAGAATATTCTAATAAGATTATTGATTATTAAAATTTTAAGAAAAATAGATAACTCATTTTGCCTATATAAACTTATTTATAATCATTTTAAATCTGATGTCTAAATTATAGAGATTGCATTTTCTGGAAGTTTTAAAATTAAGATGTTTTAGCTATCTTGTTGGATAGCACAGAAATGGTAGAAAATAAAATTATAACACGAGAAAGTGATTTAATATGTTAAAAGTATAGACAGATACTGGTATCAAGCCATCTCTGTGGTAGGGGGAGGAAATATTAACAGACATTGTTCCTGTACAGTATATCTTCAGAACTAACAGTGTTTGTTCACTGTATTGTCTGGGATACTGTCGAGTAGTACTCATGATTTCTGCGTCTTCCCCAAGGTAAATGTCACTTATAAACCCAGCAACAGACCAGGTTATTCAGTTGTCATGTCTCCATTTAAACATGGGACCCAGAAATGGAGGGGTGGGGCTGTAGCAGAACTGTTAAAGACAAGTCGAGACAATGAGATGTCTACAGTGAGAACTACTTCAAGTTACTGTTCATACTGTAATTTTTGTGAGTGTTTCTCATAGCTGTTATCACTGATTTATTCACCAAAGTGGAAAACAAAGCAAATAACTCCATCATCTACTGGTTGCATCTCTGGTGCAGAAAAGAATATATATGCTGGGTTTTATTATATTCCTTCCACATGCAATAATTTTAGTTTTTTGTTTAAAAATCAGGATTTTAACATCTGAAAGCATGCTTATTAATTTTATTAGAAAATAAATAGTTTAAAATGAATTTTAAAAAAGGGAAGAATTATGTAAACTTACTTAGGGTTATCGATAGACTTCATGATGTGTTTGTTACACTGTACAGAAAGATCAACTCCTCCAATGACAATTTAAATCAGCCATTTAATGTATATTACTGTCTTTCCAGGAGAAAGCTCATTCTTTGTTTTGTTATTAAACTAGTTCATGCTGCTACTATAAAAACTGGACTAAACCAAGGCCTTTGTATCAAAATATCCATAAGCTACTGTAATGATTAAACTAACTAGTGCTTTTTAACTAAATATAGAGTAAACTGTTGTAATGACAAGAGGAAACTAGTCAGCGTCTTCAGACCAAAATATCTAGCAAACTGCTCTAAAAGCCTCTGTATCAACACATGTAGTAATGACTAGAACAAACTAGCTAGCTGTTCAGTAAAAATTAGGGGAAACTAGCTTCCACCTCAATACCCACATTTCCAGTAAAATATTCTGAGTAAACTAGTTAGTGCTTTTGCATAAAAACACACAGTAAACTAGTATAACATCTAATGTAACCAGCACATTTCTTTATCAACATATCCAGTAAATTGTTCTAGCAGCCAGCCCTTTCCTAAAAAATATCCAGTAATGTTTAGAAGATAATAGCTAGCACCCTCATGTTGAAATATCCTGTAATGAGTTTTAGCAACTAGAAGAATCAATTTATCTTTTCTCTATTGAAATATCCAGTAAAGTGTTGTGAGGACTAGATGGAACTAGCTACTACCTCTGAATCATTATATACAGTGTTATAATAACTAGACAAAAGCTAGCTAGTACCTCTGTATCATTATATCCAGTAAGTGTTATAGTGACTAATGTAACTAGCACCTGTGTTCAGGTAAACTACTGTAATTATTAAATTAGCTAGCACTTCTGTATTCAAACATGGAGTAAGCTTTTGTAACAGCTAGACTGAACCAACATCTGTATATTTAAATAGCCTAGATATCACATTTCTAAGTTAGAATGCATGATGAGTCACTAATGGTGTATTGTGATGATTTGAAGGCATCACGTTTAAAACTCTGTCATGAAAAGACTTATATTTGTTTTACCTTTATATTTATAATTATTCTTTATGTAGTTTGAAACTGAATCATTTCCAATTTTCACTTCATATTTATTCTTGGTGGAGCTGAGAGGTATAAACAGTTTTTGACTGTTCTTTTGATAATCTTTCAATGATAATTATCTTACTTCCCATTTTATTTTCCAAAATGAAAAAAAAAAGAATGTTAATCGGTTTTTATTGAGTTCTCTTTTTTTTGTTGTTGTTTGTATTTTGGTTTTCTGCAGCTTACTTTGAAATTAGTATGAATACAGTAAGGTACACTATTCCTCAATCAGTTGCTCACGAACAAGGTAGACTACTCATCAGTTGCTCGTGAACAAGGTAGGTAAATATTTTCATGATATGCAGTTTAGAAAAAATTTGTGGTAAAACAAATAGATAATTTTTTAGATATTCAGATGTTAAATAAACTGAAATTTGGAAAATAGTTAATTTATAATGATCCTAAATCTGAGGTCTGTCTAAGACTTAGAAAAAAGAAAAAGTTTTTTTTTAGATTAAAAATGCATACAAAAATTAATTTGTAAATAAGAATTATGGAAATTACCTATTTAAATTCAACATTTCTGTAATTCTGTTTATTACTTGATTTATTTCTACATGAAAACAAGCAATCCCCAGCTGCCAGATACTTGTTTTTAAGCAACACAATAGTAGTAAATTATTAACTTAGGCAGAAAATATATACAGTCGACCCCCACGTAATTTTCCTTAGAACCTGACTAATAATTGTTCGTGGAAACCCCCGCATATTCGCTGAATCGCAGATATCTTCCACGATTTTTTATGGCTTTTTTCGTGGCAATATATTTTTTTTCACGATTTTTAATGCTAAATTATTAACAATATAATTTACTAATTTTGTAATCTAAATACTAATGTAAATTCAGCAAAATATCAATATAAAATAAACGCTATTGGCTGGAGGTTTGAAAGTAGCCAATTAAAGAGCGTTATTCATTTCTCCTCGCTGCTGCCCACAAGGCGCTGTCTCAGGCAGATGCTGCCCAGCATCATCCCAGTTTACCGTGTGTAGCTATCTTGAGTGTTGTATTTTTTATTAAATTATTATTATATATTTACAATTATATTTTGACATTTATAGGCATTTTTATGGACCATGTCCAATATTTGCAGGTGCTCTAGAAACGTAACCCCTGTGAATACCAGGGGACAACTGTATCAAGATTTGGATAAAGTCAGGATTTTAATGTCAGCATCAAGTGTAATTCCTGATCATCACTGCATGATGTTAGATATAACATCTTTCCTGTACTGATGATATATGCAGTTTGAGGAATGTGTTGGCTTTGACATTTTAATTTTGTAAATACTATAAAACTTCACATCTTATGCAGTACAGAATTACGGTGAGAAAGCATCAACTTGTGCAAGGCACTGAGTGGGAACAACTGTCTTGGTTAGAGAACTCAAATGGTTGAGCTGGATCTGACATTATTTACAGAAGTCTCTCAATTCTTGAGGAAATACTTAATTTTGATAGATATTTTACATCATAATAGGCAAAAGTACTTGCTAGTACCTGGATAGAAACATAATATACACAGGTTCTGCTTTTTTGAATCTTGTGAAAAAGAAATTTAATTTATTAATAGGCGTCTTTTTTATGTAAATAAAGCCTGGGATTAAATAGCATGTCATTTGGAATTATGAAAATCTCAGGTGTAAAAACAATTCATTGAATGGTTTTAACAATAGATTTATTTTATAATTTATCTTGTTTGTAGGAAGGTTGACTGACCTAGAGTGGACTTCTCAAATTATTACATTTTATTTGACCTGACAGTACTTGAGGAATTTTTTCCATGTAAATATGACTGAGTATTATTTAGTTTGGGGTTGATGTAGACTTACTTGTACCTTGTGTATATATAGATGTAGTTAATAGAACCATTGAGATCTTTTATATAAAGTGCTTTCATATTGTTGCTGTGCAGCAGTCTATCGATGCCTTTAAATATAATTTGGTTGTGCTATCCATCCATGGATAACTTAAGGCTGAAGGTTCTGAATCTGAAGTTTTGCACATTACATAGGTGCATAACAGAACACTAAATTTAGACTCAACATCATAGTCTGTTGGTTGACAAGCAAAATAAATACATTTTTTGTTGTTTGATACACACCTTTTAAAAGTTAATATTTAATTCACATTCCATGCTTCATACATAAATGTTCATATTTATTTATAGACGTGATTACAATGGCTATCTTCCTCTGGGTGCGATGCATTGTCAGCGGCGTCCAAGCTTTTATTTTGGTGTTGTTTTGATACTCGCAGCATTGATTAATTTAGGTTTTTCATTAAATGAAACTCTAATGTGATGACAAAAGAAAAATCTACTAGGGCCATTCAGATGAATCTCGGCTGAAGTAGCGTTGGTGTAGCACTATCTGGCTGGGTTTTCCGGAGTCATCATGTCATTCTAATTCTCCCAGATTACAATCTATATCTCATCTGTAATTGTCCCACACCGATTCTTTCACCTCCCTAGGAAGATCTGCCCTAGCTGAACTATTCCACATCCCATTTTGGTTGACTTAATGTTTTTATATCAACAAACTAAGTACAGATCACCAGTGGTTTTGTGTTTTGTTTTTTATTTTAAATTTTTGTACACTAATTAACATTCCAATTTTTATACCACTTCCATCTTTGCTTATTTTTGGAACCAGAAAATGTAGGATTTGTAAAGATCTGGTGATAAATTACTATTGTAACAGTTTTAATGTTAATTATATTGTTACTTTGTTGTTATGTTATTTATACCATCTTTCCTGTGAATAGCTAATTTTACTTAGAAATATGTAAAACCAAAAAAAGTTCCCATCAACCTACCTGTTTCTCACTTTGGAGCGAGCAGGTAGACTGTTTATATTGTTGCATTTTCTCCAGGTACAGTACACCAACAAGAGTGTGTGTGTGTGTAGTACTTAGTTTTGACTACATTTTACAATTTCTGATGCCAATTTTGTATGTAACTAATGATTTCCAACCTAAGAATTTTCTTTTTCTTAATCAGGAAGTTGGAAACATTGAAAGTTCCTGTATTAGGCAGTCTGTGGTCCATTTAGGTGTGTGTTAGACTGGTCCAAACCTGTGATGACCAGTTACTTATAAGGCGAGAAATTGAAGGGTTTTCCTACACAGCTGATGTATCTACTGAATATTGTAATGCTACCTGTGTCTACAAATGTCCACCATTAAAATCTAGAATATTCCAAACAGGAAAATTCATTCTGTCTCACCTCTCATGTTGTAGCTTTAGAAATCGGCAATGCATTTTTAATGTTTCTTCATCCACCCAAAAACCCCTTGGGGTCAGTTACCTATATGCCTACTGCAGGAACCCTTTTTGATGTTGGAGGAAGCAAGAAAGAAACCATGCTAGAGGGGCACTCTAAACCAAACCGGTTTTGACAGAAATCTAAACATTTTTCCTCCTCATATTGCTTACTGTACAATAATTTTATAAGGAATTGCTATGTAGCAAGGTATCACAGGTTTGAGCAATTCCCTCTCCACTGGCTAGAATTCTAAACTTAAATGATGACAAATGAATATTATAATGGTGCAGATTTTTTTACTCTTATTTTCACTTTGCATAAATTCAGGGAAGTAAATTAATTTGAATTGTCTGCTGAGAGCACTTGTTACACAGTGATTATAGACTGTATCTAATTGTCTGAAATATGCTTCATATAATAACCCAACTGTTTGAAAATGAGGAAATGACTGTCCAAGAGTTTAGTTTAAAGGTTTCACTTTCTCAAAAGAGCGAGATGGTTAAAATTTTGCAGTACCAATTCATGGTTACCGCTGCACGACAAAATCCAGAGATGCACAATACTGTGTGTATGTACATAGTAGCTGTATTTCTGCCAAGGACCCATATTTCCTAGAAATCTTCCAGAATATTATTTTAAAATGAATTTGTCTTTAGGTAATAAGATTTTCCAGGGCAGCACCAATGTATCTGCTTTACGTTACGTTCAGATAATTTTTCAAGGTTTTCTAAAAGATTTTTTTCTCTATAAACAGAAACACATTGATAATTCAGAAACTAATCAACTTTCCTTTGTAACATTTTGTGCACTCAGAATGACATTTGGTCTTAAAAATTTGTTATTACAGTTTCTTTTTTTTTTTAAATTTTCATAAAAGGATTAATCAAAACTTCCTGTTAATTACTTGGTACCTAACTGATAGTTTATTATTAGCAATTGAAAATGTATTACTGACATTTATTTTAAATGTTAGCATGTCTGAACATGGTAAAATTTTGGGCTGCTAAGTTGCCCAACTGTAAAGTGACGTACCTTTAATGAAGACTTATTGAGAACTCCATGTTTACGTAGGTTCCTCCTACAATATGTTTGCTCATAACAACATTTAGTTTAGCGCATTATTTACAGTTCACAGAGAACTGATTTAGGGAGAGTAATGTTTTGATGTTAAAGGTACAGACTGCCCGCTTAAGATACCCCCCTGTCTCTTATCGTGCTTAAGGGTTTGAAAGTAATTCATTAGCTGGTGGAACCCTCTCTTGATGTGTCTGCATGCAAGTGAATAAATCCTGGTTTATAATGCTTTACAACTCTTGCGTTGTTTACTTATTCAGGTAAAATGGCTGTGTCTACTCAGACAGACAGACAAACATAAGGTTATTTAAAAAAAAAAAAAAAAAAAGCAGGTGCAGTATAGAAACCATCTTGGCATGTTCATTACTAGTGATATTGAACCAGGTGGAATAACTAGAAGTAAACTTAGATACTGTCCATTTCTGAATAAGATTATGACACCAGTAGACTGATTACAGTTGGCTTTGCTTATACCAATGGTGTTTATCATACCAAATCAACTAGACTACATTTAGGATCCTGTTAGCAGGCTTCCTCCTCTACACAAATGTGAAAGTTTGTGAAGACTGTCCACCTATAGCAAGTCTGTACACAGAAGAAAATCATATTACCTCACTCTGTTGTTGTTGTTGTTGCTTGTGAAAGAAAGAAAAAAAAAAAACATTAGTAGAATCAGTGGATTAAAATTAAAAATCTGATAAAACCTGTTGTTTGACTGGTGAAGCAGAACAGGGGCACTCCTGTCGGTCTGCCCGCCCAAACCCGTCCAGTTGACAGGAGCCGTATACAGGTCTGCACTAATTAGAATCTGTTTTTCTAAAGATCTACTTAAAGAAAATCCATGGTGTTTGACTATTTACGGACGTAAGCCATTAATTATTACAAAAATCTGTATTACCTGTCCAGCAATATTCTGATTACCCATCTCGATCAAAACACCAGAAGACGGAACTCTGTGATCAAACATATAAACGCCGCTGCTGCTAATAAATAGAAATAAATATGCGCAGTTTCATATATAATTTAAAAACTAATATTGGTCATAAAAACCATTAATTTTAACCACGTTTTTATTACTTCCATTGGTGAAGAAACCTGTGACATTATGTTAAACAGGGATCTGTATAAATTAGTATATTCTAAAAAAAGGAGTGTATGGGTTAAAATCTGAATAATTCTCTTCAGGGAGGGAACTGCTGGTCGGTGGTGATGTGCTCCATCACCATCGCTTATCCGGGCAGGAGGGAGTCTGCCAGCTGTTAGCCGCTGCCCCCGTCTTATGGTCATTTGGCTCCTCGCTGACAGGCATCTGTTTCCTTTCCATCCCCTTAAGAAATCACTCGAAGGGATCGTAGCTGGAGCCGGGGGGACTGTAACCAAGGCCAGGCTCACTTCGGGAGGGGGGGAGTTAATTAAACCTGTTGGTAATGAAAAGGGCAGCCAGCCCCCGTTCGGTTTTATTAATGCTGGGGTGGTGGCCCTTATCCGGGAGGGCCGCGCCCTAAGCGGGTTTGGCTCGCGCTGGGCGAATCCACCCCACCCCCAGTAGTGGACCGGGCCCCTCCACCGTCGGCCGGGCGACGACGAGCTGCGGTCCATGGCGCCGAAGATCAGCACCAAGGGCGTGAAGAAGGCGAACAGGGCGAAGGCGGCAAGAACCGCAAGCGGCGGAGGAAGGAGAGCTACAGCATCTACATCTACAAGGTGCTGAAGCAGGTGCACCCGGACACGGGGGTGTCCAGCAAGGCCATGTCCATCATGAACAGCTTCGTCAATGACATCTTCGAGCGGATCGCCGCCGAGGCCTCGCGCCCTACAAGCGCTCAACCATCACCAGCCGGGAGATCCAGACGGCCGTGAGGCTGCTGCTACCCGGCGAGCTGGCCAAGCACGCGGTCACCAAGTACACCAGCAGCAAGTAGCCGGGAACTTGGCAGGAATGTAGAATACGGGGGCACTGGTCATTAAACGGCTCAACCTTCCCATCCGTTTGCGGGACTTACGTTTTCGAGGGTAAGACAGAACATACAAAATTATTAGGTCAGTCCTGAGTTCTTCGATCAACATTTTAAAAATGTTGAGCTGTCGACCGCATTGCGAATTGAAATCCTTACAAAGAAACCAAAATTAATAAATGAATGAATGACGACGAGGTTTGTGAGGAGCATTGTGATTGGTTATTATTCTGGCTAATGGTCGCCAAGATTACAGTCGCCCCCCCCTCCCCTCCCCCCGGAATAGCGAGGTTGGAACGGTCGTCGAGTACCGACAAACAGATGCTTCGGTGTAATTTTTCCAGTCTTCCGAATCAAGCCAGATCTACGATGTCTGATACTATTACCCGTGTAAATGATTAAAAGCTGCAGACACGCTTGGGGGATAGATGGCAGTCCAGTCAGAACGAGGGAGCCATGTACCCCGTCTCCGCCAGCATTTGGTCCAACCACCTCTCAGACGTAACAGCTCGAACCACCCCACCCCACCCCACCCCCCAGAGAGCAACCGTGACAAGATGATAGTGTATCCAGCGAGCGATCGCTGAGACAGAACCCTACCTAACCCGTCGGTGACTGGCCCAGTCCCTCGCCCCACGCTTAAGGAACGGAAACACCACCATCATCCCAGAGGCATCAGCTCCCTCAGTTCAAACTCACTGCGAGATCAGGCACACGGTCCACTCGTCCATATGCATGAACACCACCACAGCAGAAGGCCGTTCTCTATTATACACCAGACATACATACATACATACATTTTATTCACAATTTACACCGAATTTCCACAGAGGCACCACGTGTATATATATATATATATATATATAAAAAACACCAAAATTTATCCAGCCAACATTTCATTCCACCAAGTGAGAAACCTTCTGCAGAAGACTCGTCACAGTAAAGCCTCATTGTTCATTCCAAGAATCCAGTCGACACACTCCTGCAGAAGTGCCATGTTGTAATGTCTGCAAGACAGAGAATATCAGTTTGTGGAATGTGATAGTTCAGCTTTAATTTAAATGCTGAACTGTTCCAAAAATATTCCAAATATAATTAGCTTTAGCTCTCAACTAAATGGCTGGGCTGTATGAATTCCCTAAGTAATCATGGAGACAGAGATGTTCCATGCATTTCTGGTAGGTAACTAACTTTGATTAGCTCAGAACTCAGAAGACTGGATTTACAGCCTCATCTAAACATCGGGTGCCACGAAGCTAAAAATACACCAGAACCAATTTCTGTACCGACACACACATTACTGAAGAGGCCCTCAAATGCAGCAGTTGTGTAAAGTTTATCATTCATCTTTCTGTTTTTCTCTAAGAAAATAATGATTCTCAAATAATTAATCAAAAGTTGTCATACCTGGCTATACCTTGGAAAGTTCTCAAGTTCCTTAGAAATTGCTCTCGGGGCAGTGTGTTCATAAATGTGCCAGCACAGGAGCAGTATTCCTGCAAGTTAGTGTTTTTCACCTAGAAAAAAACAGTTATGCCATTTTCAACTAATAGTTTTCCTGAAAAATAATATACAGAGCCCTGCCAAAATAGAATGTACACCCACAAAAATATTGGAACAGCCTGCTACCCACAGTCATGCATTCAGTCTAAAAATAGCACTTCATGAGACCCAATAGAACTATTAGAATGTTAAAGACACCTTGTACAGTTGGTGCTTGTGATATATCACCATTTACACAAGGTCACATGACTGATTTTGAACAGGTTAATGTTTGCATAAAACCGGGCTACTTTGGATTAGATGCCTAATGAAATCTCGTGTTTACAGATGCCAATGCCCAGAAAATGATAATGGATCTATGGCATTTTGAGTCTCTCTTGTTCACAGTTTCCACTGAATGAGTGAACATGGGTGTAATGAAAGGCCAGTGCAGATCAGGCAGCCTGCCAACAGGTAGTTCATCAATAGACATTTGAATTCTGTCACATACATATTCATTCTTGATAATCATGTCATGACACCTTTTTCCACTAAGAGGTTTGCAGTTCAAAACAAGATTGTGCTACTTGTCACGCCTAAACCACTGCTGTATTATGGAAGAGAGAAAAGAGGCTGCAAGTTCTTCCCTGGGCACACAGGACTCCTAACACGTTTGCCAACTTATAAAGGTAAAATCTAACAGTAGGACAAATGCCACTAATCATTTTAATTAAGTTAATTGATTCATTTTACTATATACTTATTTTGTCTTCAAAACAAGAAACTAGATATTATATCCACACATTTTTATAATCAGATGAGTAATTTCTGCTTGAGAACATTTTGAATTTCACAGGTAACTTACACCTTTGCACTTCATACATTTGAAGTCTTGGAGGGAGTATGCCATAGACTTGTGATGAACTGCTTCAATGAGCTTGTGTTCTATCTCATCCAGGTTGTACTGTGTATGACAATGAACACACGACCACACGGCACTGAAAGAAGTCATGAGATAATAGAATTTGTCAGACGTATATAGATAAATCCTTTGAATTACTCCTAATCAGAAGATTGTCTCATTCTAATCCCCTCTACCAACCTGAAATTTTCAAATTTATATTTGCTTTTTAATCTCCATATTTTCTTTTTTAATATATACTACAGGAAATATTAAACATTAAAGAATTTAACTTAAAAGCTCCCATTTGCAAAGAAAAGTTTCATAGGGTAGCACCCATGTGTGCACTTATAAGGTTAGGAACTAGGGTTCCAACCCCGTGTACATTTTTGCCTTCTCTGCTTTCCTTTTCTTACTAATTGGAAGGTTTCATAGGTCTGTCTTTAAAGGCTGATCACAACCAAAGCTGGTTGTTTTTAGGACCCACGCCTAGTCTGATTTCACTAATACCTCTCAATCTCAGCCACACAGATGCATATTAAAAATCCTTCAAAACACTCACAGGGTAAACCACCTGTTCCCAGACTGATACATGCACTTATGACTTGTGATGTGGGAGTGTAGAATGCATATTTGAGATAGGTTTGTGTAGCTACAGAGCCTCTATTAGGAATTACCCACCCTAACAGCAGTGTACATACAGTAAGTCCTAAACAAGTCCACACTAAACATGGTAAACCCTCAAACATTTTGTTATAGCCGGCAGGCTCCTGCAAAATAAATTAATAATAATAAGGGTGCAAATGATGAGAGCTGCCGAGTAAGAAAACAGCCATTTCTCACTGCTACAGATTGAGTGTTTCCTACAATCCAAGGACCCAAACAGATGGGATCTCGTGAAATGATCCATCTAGTATAAAAAAAATATTTTCTTTTAAAATGAACAGAACAAATTCTATGTTTTAATGAAAATTATTTTTAAAATGGGGGGGGGAGTCTCAAAGGGAAGCAAACAGATGTATCTTATACAAGCTATGAAAGTTTATTTCAAGATCTGACTTTTGTTTATCTTTTCATCAAAATGTCGGCCTAATGAACTTTTACTCAGATTGGATTTCGTGACCTTCTGTGAAGCATGACATTTGTTTGATGTGAAAGAACAGATCTTCAATGGAAACTGTTCTCAAAGAAAACCTTACATCTAAAAAATTTCATTGTCTATTTATTTATATTCCATTTAGAAAGTTTCCACTGATTTTTTTATACAAAATCTAGACCTTATATACCTCGTTACAAGTGATAGAGCCTTAATTTATTGTTGATGTTCAGTTTAGAGTTGACAGGAATTCATAGCTATTTGACAACTCATGCCTCAGTGTTAATTATAGAAGAGGGTTTACCACACACAAACCCCATAGTGCCCCTTTGAGTGTTGTTCTTTTTAAAATTGTTAAATATTTCTTTAGCTAATCATACCGTACCACATGCTGCACAACTTATGGGGTTTTTGTATCAGCCAATTCTTCAACTGTATCCACAAGAATTTTGGTCAATGGCCCCTCCTTTTCCTTGCCTAAAACAGCTGCGATGTTTTTCTGGACTGTCAGTGGTACCGAACAGGCGATACGATCACCCGATTTCTGGTACCAGACCGGTGCTGCCCACTGAAAGCTGAACGATCCTGACTTGGTAAAATCTGTGTGGCAACCGTTTGTTCCTAGCAAACTGTGCACTTCTTTGCAGAACTAGATTCATCTCAGAAAAGCTGGGAAACTTCCAACAATATTGGAAGACTTTAGTCTGTTGCACTTTCTTGATCAGGATTTGTTCTTGTAAAGCTGAATGATAGTAATGGCACCATATTGATGCTGCAATCCAATACACTACCAGATGTTGACACACAGTATGTAAGTGGACAAACATGGTACTACAGATTAATGGTACAAGGCCAAGGAATTGGAAAATGACTATTATAACACACAACAACCTAGAATGCTTACCAGGAACAATTTGTCAAACTACTGAAAGGGAACTGACTGACCAAGAAGAAAAATCACTTCAAAATCAATGTGTGATTCATCCCTATTTTTACATGATGTAAAACCCTGGATTACCCTAAACATTTTTGGTAGAAAAGAACATGCTTAGTCATTTGTGGAAGCTTACTTTACAGCCTCTCGGTTCAGAAATGGGTCACGACACAAGTCCAAGTCTCTGATATGATTACATGATGTGCATATCATCTGGAATAAGAAAAAAAGTAAACACAGAACTCTCATTAGTTTATTCTATTTACCATCATCTTAGAGAAAGTAATATGCAAAATAGAAAACTAAGCTTGCTGAAGAAAAACTGCCAGGCCCCACAAAGAATAAGAAATGGTAACTGCAGTACTATGCAACCACATCAGGTATGTTTGCAGAAAAAAACATAAAAAAAACACACTTGTCGTCACTACCTGACAAGGATAAAAGTCTACCTACTCACAGATTTGTTTTAGATTTGAGCAAAAACAAGTGAATACAGTACCTGTGGCAACATGGATGACATGCAGGGATCATGAAAAACTGCCTCTTCTGAAAATTCTCCAACGCCAATCAACTTGAGCAGGTCTCGTTTTAACTTGTTCACCTGTAAGGTGATGTTTGAGTCCAAAGACAAAACCTGAAAGAAAAATAAATATTAGATCAAGAACGAGCAGCAGCAGCAGCAGACATTCTGTACAGAAGTGGTGTGTGCACCACCACAGCTATTTGGTTACTTGAGGAAAGTACAGAATAAAGGCTTCATCTCAAACTATACTTTCACAAAGGCTACTCTTAATCCCAGAATAGGACAACTTTCCATACAGAGCCATCCATCTTCCCTCGCAACAGTAACATTTCCTGTAATAGATAGTAATGAAATAACAAATTTCTACTCTGTGGATTATCTGTTGCAAAAGAAATCCTCTGGTGGGTGGCATGGTAGTCTAGTGGATTGTGGATCAGAGTTTGCATCCAATGGAAATGGTCCAATTTGGCAGGCTTCTCCGCTTTCCCAACCAGCCATGCAAGTTTCCTCCAGGCACTCCATTACCTACCACATCTAAAGATGAAGAATTCTAATGAGAATTTTCCTGCTGAAGTGATGGGGTGCCATGCAGAGCAGGATGCAGAACTGGCAATGCTTCCTAGTGGATAATTGCAGCACTACACTCCTTCACCAGAGTTGTCTACCTTGTAGGGAAAAAAAAAAGTTTCCTCAGAAGTCCAAGAGAACCCCAATTAATTATGCTAACCTCAAAATTTTAAATGACATGCAAACAATGGAAAAATTACTTACTATACTTATTGTATATTTCCTGAAAGGATATGCAATTTGTGTGCCATCAAAAAGGTTTGTTTTGTTTTTTGTTTTCTGATGGAGAATTGAAATAAACAACAAAAGATGTATAAATGAAACTGGAAAGTCTGCCGGTGGTGTTATGCCTATCCTGTCAAACATGGTGCCAGTATTCTTTTTTTCAATGCTACCATTTCATCAGTATAGTACCAAGGACGTTCGAATGAAACCTGGCCAAAATAGTGGAGCTGTAACGACATCCGGTCTTAAAGTCCCTAGTGTACGCGCACAGCAATCGCGAAGCACCAAAATCTGTTGGGGCGAAAGTGACACCAACGGCAAAATACCCAATAAAATCCTCACCTGTTGGTTAGGTTTGTCTGAAGACCGTCGCCTAACTTCAGGGTTTAAAGCTACTTATGGAAGGCGGGGATGGAATTAGCGGAGTTCTCAACTGAGGCGTGAAGATCCCCTCACTTCCCTCTGGGTCCCTTGATGTTAGGAAAACCAAAGAAATCAGTTTTAAAATGTTTACAGAGCTAAGTTTACTCATCCCTTTTGGAGACGTTGGACAGCGAGTGCAAAGGTGCTGTGTTTTTTGTGTCTTTAACGCAATGAGATTACGACAGACGGGGCCTACTGTTTTCTGACACGTAGCATACATCAAACCACAACTTTGTTCATGTACACTTGTTTGTTTACTGCGGCCTTTCAGTTCTCGATCATATTGCAAAAACCTAAATAAAAGAATAGGCACCGTTTAAATCATGCCCATAAAAACCAAATTTGGCTTAAACATAATGTGAAATCAGCTCCCACCTCAACGAATGCTTTGTGGTAACCTGGGCAAGCTGGCCCCTGAGTGTAACGATGTACAAGCTAACAAGATTCCATGTACATGATGTTTAATATAAAAGATTTTTCCATGGAATTGTTTCTCTTCAAGCATCAAATTAGAGATGAGGAGTTGACAGTAGCTTTAACAAGAAGCAAGCTGTAAACACAATAAACAAATGTAGAATATTTTTAACAAACATCCTAGACTAGTACTTTCCTTTTTTAATTTCTTAAATGTTTCTTTTAAATGTGTGTACTGCTAATAAACGTTAACTCTTTTTGTTCCAAATGGTAGTCTTTTCGGTTTTCCATCACTGAGTGCTACATTAAGACAGTAACCATTAATGCTTTGTGGATATTTTTTTAGCTATAATAAATGTAATTAAAAATGAAGAAAAATTAACTGTTAACTAAAATTTGGATGTCAACTTTATTAAGTCTACTTTTAGTTTGAAAGTTTACACTCTTGTTGCAGATTCCAAAAATCATGTCCACTTTTCTTCAATATCTCCATCTCAAGTTTCTTTTCAAGGGTAGCAACCTCCAACCAGCAAACTTACCTTGCAGACATCTTTAACAAACTCCAAAGCTGGATTGGTGTATGTCAGGTGTGCTCCTGGAGGTCTAGGAAACTCATCTGTGAACTCACTCCCCTTGGTGGTAGCTAACTTTTTGTGGATTTTCTCTGTGATTCTGATGAGAGAGAGAGAGAGAGGAAATAATAATAGTAATAATAATAATAATAATAATACAGGTAACATGGAAGAACAATTTTAAAAGGTTGAAGCACATTTAGCACGTGCTCACCTGGTCTGAAACAATGTCTAATATTTTAAATGCTAATTTTTTCTTTATAAAGCTTAGCATCACCTTATCCTCATCATAATGATCAGTTATATAATACAAAATATCTGTAAGTGAATGATTGTGGGTGCCACTTCACCAAACACAGGGGACAATTTTCTGCAGCTATGAGACAGATTGAGGGAGCACCAACCACCTGGTGTTAGCCCAGTAAATATGAGATCAGTGAGATTCCAAACTAAGCTCTTCTTCAGTTGTAAAAAGGTTTAAAAGGAGACTTTAAAAACAGGCACACCATTACTTTGAATTTACAATGGGAATAAAAACACCATAAGATTTTTTTTTGAAAAGAGAGCTTTCACTGAAATTACACACTAGAGCTAAATGCAATTTCAGCGGAAGCATCTAAGACAGTAGATCTGAAGTATCGTGATCCAACACAGGACGTCTTAAGGAGTCTGGAGGTGCAGGGTTGCTGTGGTCTTTATTGACCATACAAGTGTAGTTCAGTTAGTTAGAAGAGCAACCAGCTGGGAAAAGGGATTGGATGGTAATGGAAACATTGGCTGGCACAGCAGTGCCTGATAGACGCCAACCTTGGAACCTGATCAAAGAGCTTTTGGGAACTGGTCTACTTAGAGATGGCAGGTACAGAAACTGGTAGAAAAGTGTGAAAGGGATGGGGCCATTTTGTGGACGCCAAGCAGCCCAAACCTAACTGTGGCATCGCCATGAATGATCAAGTACACTACGTGCTATTCTATACCTACACAAGCTGAATGTTTATCCTTCAATTCTGTTTTAAAAGATGCCTGACTGGGCTCACTGCCGAGTTCATTCTGACACAAGGTGACAGCAAGCAAACAGATAATATATTTTCACTCCTGCCGATCAGAGCGACCTATACCAATACAAAAGTAAATGGCTCTTGGTCACAGGTCCATAGTCCCTGCTAACATATGCCAGTATTAGGGTAATGACAAAAAAAAAAAATTTTTTTATTACCCTGCAGTGGGATTCGATGAACTTTTTGGTACAAATTAAGAATATGCTGATCATTCTTCTGAATTTTGAAAAAAGTTCCCCCAGGATTAGACTTAAAATTTTTTATATAGTGTTTTTTTTTTAATTTTCCAAAACATGAGAGTGATTTAATTTAAAGATTTAAAAACAAAGTAAAAAAATCAAAGAAAGATTTTATTTCTTTTTTAAAAAGTAACAAATCGTACAATACTACTTATTAAAATAATTAGAAGTTGTTTTTTGAAACAAATTTTATATTTAAATACTTATCAGTTTTACAAGTTTCCCTTAATTCTTCCATTAGTTTAATTCCCCTTTCAGTAATAATATTTGGTCGTGGTATATCAATAACAGAATTTTCTTGGGACCGGTGAGTTTTGAAGCATTTTCCAGCAGTTCTGCACTTAGTTTCTTTAATATTTGACAGGAGTTTGTCATATATTTCATTCTTAGATTTTTGGTTATAAAAACCATACTTCCTGCCAACCAAAAGCTTTGAAAGTAACTGGTTTTTCAAGTATTGCTCTCCAGTTTGGTAACAGAAAATAAGCAATAAGGAAACAAATTGCTCTGGAATTCCATCGAGCACTATGAATTGATGGTAGAGATCGCCAAATTATTTTCGGTAATTTGCGATTTTCTTTATATTGTCGAAATGCAAAGCATAGAATATAAAGGAACCTGAAATCACCCCTCCATCCAGGATTTTCCACAACGGGCATCTCTACCTCCGGAGTAGACGATTCTTTTAAGACCTCATACCCTTCAGTTATTTCATCTATAAATTTATAATTCAAATTAGGACCTGTGATATGCTTATCAAGATAGAAGTCAAGAACATGTTTTAATATTCTGTCCAAAACGTGGTGTTGGCAATCTATGTACCGAGGTACATTTAGACCCATTTGTAGCATTTTTTGCTGTATTCTAACTACAACTCCATTAATATGGCCAGTATTTACAGCAGTAGTATCACAAATGATCATTTTGATGCTAGACCATGCATCATTGTCGTCAAGAATACTAACAATTCCTTTAAATATACGTTCGGCTGAACCACTTTCACATCTGACCACCCCTAATTTAATGTTTTTTGTGGGACTTTGAAGGCATACAACTTGACACTCTTCTCCATGCTTTACTTTTCCTTTTTCTCCTGGTAACCTTTTTCCATCAAAATGCAAGCAGTAATCTTTCTCTTCTCTAAGATTTTTTATTTTCAACTTTTGCTCTTCCCCACATCTAATCATACGTTTGAATATTCCAGACTGAGGAGGAATTGGCAGATTTATCCCCTCTTTTGCAAGATTTAAACAAACTTTTGATGCTTTATGAGTAGAAAGTGATAGTTCAGTAACTAATTTGGTAGGCAGAGACGTAGAAAATTTTTGCTTTGCTTTAGGGGAAGATTCATAGATGCTTTCATTAGAACTGGTATCGGAATTGGTGGTTGAACTACTTGATTTGTCATCTTTTATATCATCTTGTGGCACAGTTTTATTGTCTTTTTGAGTGCATCTCCGTCTTTTTGATGGATTAATTGAGGAAATTGGAGCTGGTTTATGAGTTGCGTAGCCTATTTTTCCTTCAGATTTGATCTGTTTTTCATAAAGTTTCTTGTCTTCTTCACACAACCATTGTCCTTCTGGCTTTGTAATGTCTAATACAGTATCTAATTTTTTTTAAAATTCTTCTTTTGGATATCTTTGATTTTTTCATATTCTAATATTAGTTTATTAATACGAGCAGTGATTGCCTGCTCACTGAGTTTGGGAAAACTCATCTTCTTCCATAGATTAATTAATTCATCATGAATAATTTGAACTCTTTTTTTGTTTTGATTTTTCATTATCAAGTAGTGTATGGTAACATCCTAAAACATCTTTTTTTAAAGGTAACCTAAAGTAATCTTTGAAATTTTCAATTCTTGGCAAATTTTTGGCCCAAATTCCAGCATTTTTGTCTATTGTATCACTTGACTTAAAATCAGCCATTAGACTAAACTTTATTATAGGAGTTAATCTTAAAATGAAAAGGAAAAACAATAAAAAATTATTAACTTATAAAAAGTAAAATTTAAAAATAGGAGAAATTTAAATATTATGCATTTTTCCAAGTTAATTCAATATATAAACCACCAAATTTTCGACACTGAAACACATCGCACATCCACCTCTCACGACAGCCAATTCAACACTGATTTTTCTTTCACCCAGAAATCACGATTTACTAAAATTGCTATTTCTTAGCATCTTGCAACCCTAGAGTTAGGTAGAGGGCAAAGAACAGGAGAGACCCAATCAATGTATCAGTCACAAATAGATCTGTATGAGAATGCCAATACATCAATATTTATGAAATTTGCCCCTATTAGAGCGTAAAATGAAAATTTTTATTTGGCAGCCTGGGGCAACTTTTTTCACACAAATCAAAAACGAGCTTTATGTTAATGTTTTATATGCAATCACCCCATGTCACAGCAGGAATTTTGATATTTAAAAATAAGTTCTGTAGTCATCACCCTAGCCAATATACTCGTGCTAAAAGGGGTTATTAACCTTTATGGAAAAGAAGCCAAATATTTAAATGACTTTGCATGACCAACACAAATCCTTTGGTATTCCTACTGCAAAAATCTGAATTTTCTCCATCTAAAATGCAAAAAAAGAAGAGTTACAATTTACAGAGAAACATTAAAAAGACAACTAGAACCTTTATCGATGGCAATGATCGAACAAACTTACGTAAACATCTGCTGAGCCAAGTCTCCGCTGATCAGCTCCTGGGCAAATGACACAGTAGAGGGTGAGCAGTTGGCAACTGGCTGAAAAGAGAGAGAGAGAGAGGGAGAGCCAGGTTCAGATGGCTACTTAATTTTAAATGCTTTTTAAACAAAGTCGATGCTCCCTACCTGTGGCCATCATAAGGGTTGTTCCTCACCATAAAGTTTAAAATCATGGAGCATTACGCCTCCAAACATGAAGTCTGGCATTCTTATACCAAATACCTGACCACGGATAAAACCCATATATACACAATACACTACAGGCAACTGCTGCACATACCATCTAAACTTGATGATCTTTACTTTGTTGGCAACAGTTCACTTTGAAACTAGCGAGATTTCTGGGACCCTCCTTCAGGAGTTCTGGAATGATCTCAGAGCGTTCCTTCTTTTTAGCAAGTACTGTAATCAGAATTACGTTTCTATTTTTACAACCAGAGCCATTGTCAACACAACAGCTGTTCTGCCTCAGTGCCCAGACAGTTTCCGCAGGAGGGAGGTTTTATAAATATAATGGTTCCGGTCATGGAATCACTGAAGAATGGCAGAAGGTAACGGTGAAAAAAATAATATTAAATATTTACGAAAATTTAAATGTGTGTATGTACACAGTCTACTCCCCATTATCCGAGTTACTGATTAACTGTGCTGTGCCACGACAACAACAAAACCAACCACAAAGCCATTGTAGGAAAGTCTGTGACTGGCCTCTCTGATTACAAGTTTTTGTCATGTCAGCAGTGTCAATGACCTTCCCTTTTCCCTTTACTCTCCCCTCCAGACTTCGGCGCCCATGCTTGGTCCATCTGTAGATCGTTTCCATGTGCAGTGAGCTCTCACTAATTGAAACGAAAGTCAATCAACCGATGCCATTGTAAGTATGTTTATTATTTATCTTTCTTTTTTTTTTTTAAAAAAATATAAACTGTGTCAAATAACAGTTCAAGAAAAGCTTGAATAGGAAAAATAACTCGAGAAAGGTAGTACAGCAAACCATTTTTCAGCACTATATGAAATTGGGGGATAGACAGCTAAGAAGAAAACCCAATTAATTGATTTTGTGCGCAAGTAGCTCAGGCTCATCAAGTGGTTTATCTGAGCATAAATCAACGTACAACAGAGTAATGCTGCATTGGTTTGATCAACAAAGGGCTGAGGAGATTGATATCTGAGCCAATTTGTGCAAAACAACCAGTTTTTCTTTGATGTGGCAGGGATGTAAAGTGATTTCAGTGCATCACCTGGGCATCTCACTTGATTTAATCAACGGCACAGCATTCCTAAGCATTCAGGGTGAATCAGCCAGCTGCTGATGATTTTCAGAAAATGAAATCCAGCAACCAGAGCAGATATACAATGCAGCTAAAACGTAGAATTTACTGGAAATGCTTACCTGTGAGGACTGTAGTATAAAAAAATTAATGCCCTGCTCCTGGCCATACAAATGTGGCCAGTTCACACACACACACACACACACACACACAACACACACACACACACACACACACACACACACCACACACACACACACACACACACACACACACCTGTGAAGCTTATAGACCAGGGGGCAGTAAGATGAATGGAGAGACATCACCAAGTGGGATTATTACAAAAAATGCACGAACAAAGGAAACAAGTTCAAATCACTCAGCAGCTAGAAGCTTGATACGTTTTATGAAGTGACGTAAGCATGGGCTTTAGTGGAGCCTGTCACGATTATAAGATTGTGGTGTAGAACTGTCTCAGACAGTAATGAAGGGGATTCCGAAGGGTCTGATGAGGAAGAAACTTCGGCAGCCACCTACCCAATGATTCTGCATTAGTCAGAAGGTTGCGGAAATGTTGAATGGCTACACAGCATTTGCTGTGAACCAGGTTACAAGCTATACTATCTGAACTGTTGATAAGATTGTTATGCAAGCTCAAGGAGCAAGAGCATCACGCCATCACAGTACTGCACTCAGCCACAGTGAAGATCTGTCTGACTACTCAGAGCAGCAAGATGACACGCAGATAACTAACAGGCTAGTTCTGCACAGGCTCCATACAAGTATAAGATGTAATATATTTTGTTATTTACATCTACAGCCTCATTCTATATTTCAACTTAAGGTCACAGGGGTTAAATATGTTCTGTATTATCCATGTTTTTGTTTTATCTGGGGTTTCCAACCCAACCCTGACCCCATATAATCGATTTGACTGTACACACATATTTAATTTGTTTTTAACCTGGAAAAACTAAATTAAAAAAAAAAGAAAATCTTTTAACAAAAAAAGGGGGATTTATAAATAAAGCATAAAAGAAACAATCTTTTTTTTTGTTGTTTAGTTGCATTTATCTATAACAAATTATATTAAAAAAACTAATCTATTATACTAAAGTTTTCCTCAGTGGGCAAGCTACAGGATTTAAAAAAAAAATAGGATCACTTTGTGAGGTTTCATTCCAAATCTTTACCATTATGCTACTGTGAATCCGTGTCTGGACCCATCTATGCCTGGATCCCATGATTGTGACCTTGTCTGAACTAGGCACTGATGTGATGAGAGAACATGGACCCTCAGAACGATAATTTTCATAAACCTGTTGTATCAAAAGTTTTTTCCTTATCCAGCTGAACACCCACCAAGTTTGCCAAGCTTTCTGGTAGCTCCCTTCTGACCCCATCCCAGTACAACTGTCTCCCATTATGCACATAATATTTTTTTATCTAGTTTCATTAAGATCTTGTTTACTTTTGAGACAAACTTAACACACCAGTGAAAGCTTCGCAGTTTAATTGTGTCTACAAATGAGAAGTTTGACTCCTTTTTTAAAGATTTTTCATCTTGATTATCTATCAGTACAAAATAATCATCCGTTGTTTGTTATCAGTTTATAAATTAAATGTTTTAGATTTCCCTGATCATCTCATGTTTGAACCTAGCATAGCTGCTAATAATAATTATCAGTAGTAACAATAATAATACTAATAACAGAAAAAAAATATTTTATTTACCCCAAAACCAGGTGAAGGAACAAAATTTGTTCAGGATAATAATACATCAATGATAAATATTAAGGTGCCTATGAAATCAGCATCACTGGACATACCTGAGACTGACTGGCTCGTCGTCGCCGGATGGGTGTGTTGCCAGGTGTAAGTCTTTGCTGCTCCTCCTGGATGTGGTTATACATGGATAAGATGTAACCAGCAATAATCATCTATGAAAAACAAAATACAGGTGAGGACAGGTGTAAAAATTTGGTTTGCAAATGGACACTTAGGAGATTTTACAGCCAGTATACCACAAAATCTAGTTGTTTAAGATGGTGCGCACGCGTGTGTGTGTGTAGGGGGGCTAATGACTAAGTTTATAGCTGACAGCATTAATTATATATATATACATATTTATTTTCCAGTAATTTATCTACATGTACAAGACAAGAAAGAAAAAACAACAATTGCTAACTTTAATATAGTTACTCAACATGCATACAAATTAGTGGCCTCTCTCTCTCTCTGCGACATAAAGATATGGTAACTTTTTCTCGCAATACAGATGGAACAAGAAATTAATTTGCAAGTGTATCCCACATGTACAGCAGCAATGCCTGTCTGTCGGTCGGTCTGCTAAGCGCCGATATACTTGATTTTAAATTTTGCCTACAACTCAGTGTACGCTGTTGGCTCTTCTGAATTTTCAAAGATAAGCTTAGTAAAAGATTAACAATTTGTCTTCTTCAGGTGATAATATGGTTTTGTTGGATGGAGTGTTTCCATTGGTGACTTAATTTACTTGGTTACTCCACTGTCAACAACACAGACATTCTGAGAGTACAGCGCAAATTTTATTTCTTCTAATAATTCACCAGCAGCACATAAAACACTGACTTCCACCAGAAACAGTATTCTAGCTAGTACCAATATACAATTATGGGTAAAGATTCCAGAAACAACTGACCTGAACCAAACAAATGCTGCCATTTTTGTTTGCTGACCAGAAATGTAATGCTTAACAAAGATTTGGAAGTTGGAATGGCTTCAGGCAACAAGACCATATTTCATAAAGTTGGTCCTGATGGCATACATCCTGCCCCTGGTTCTATTCCAAAAACTCAAAACTTATTCATGTTGTAGACAAGTACAAGAATGAAAGTAAACATTTTAATCAAAATTATCTCATTAATTATTCAATAAATTTATGAATATGAAATGTTCAGTTGCCAGTTTTTCACCCGGTTTCTTGTTCTTTTTAACCAAAAATGAATTTTTAATTAAACTTATTAAACATGTATTCATCCTAACCCGGGTGACTGTATTATAGATTTATCAAGATAAACAGTTATAATTCTTTATTTTCATTGTGCATCCCCCCCTCCCAGCATCATGGCTCCTGATTGCTGCATTCCCCTAATTCCTGTACTGAACATCGTAACATTTAATAACTTGCTTTGTCTTTGTCCCTAGGCATACTTTGCAGCCGCAAAGGGGATTGTAAGAGCCAAACATGTTTGATAGCCATTTTGATTTGTTCTGCTGAACAGAAAAGCAGGACCAATGTCACTACAGATCTACTCTAAGCTAACCAGCTTCCATTTACATTAATAATTACAAGTGCCATATGAAAGTCTAGGGGAATTTCTGAACAAAATCATTTAATGTGACATGGGAATCTGCAATATTTCAATGATAGTATACCTACTCTAAACTCCAAAATAATTAAATGTTTGAATTTCATTTGAGAAACTAAAATTTTCTCTGATTTTTTCTTTTTTTTATTAAATTCTTTTTCTCAAGGGCCTTAATTTTCTATTACACATTTCCAGAACTCTCCAAGTTGTTCAACACTTACAAAAATCCTGAGTCTATTCAATTTTGACCATAAAAATATATGAAGAAATTAATAATATTAATAATAAACAAAATAACCTGAAAGAAAATGGTTCAAACTACCACACTGATAGACTAAACCAGAGATGCCCACATCAACTACATCTAGACATATTGGGAAGCAATGTCTCCCACTCTCCTGGCTATTCCACTAAGGTTACAGACAGTCTCCTCACTAAAGCTTGGCATGGCTGGTAACACAAACCAAATAACATGGCTCTCACTCACATTAAAATTTATCTGGCAGGCTGCAGCCACAGGCAGGAAGTGAACAATGTTCCAGTTCATTTCAATTTCTCGCTGCAAAAGAAAACTAACTAATTAAAAAGATTTCTTTAATATCCGCAATATTGGCTTCACAATGCAAAAGGTTGGTCTAATGACAAAAGGGCTTAAAGATATGCAGCCATAGCCAGTTTTGCACCACCCTAGAATTTTCTAATTTTGCATGATACAGTGGTGGCAGTAACTGTAAGCAGATTTGGAGAAAAATGTTCAGATGTTCATAAGTTTACTAAAATGACCAATAACAGCACATTTACATATATCAGACGAAAGGTAATTTATCAGGATTCAGATGCTTTTTAAGCCTCATCATAAATGTGTACGAAAAAACTTTGATTCTCAACAAAATAATCTTATCATCATTTTATGGTGGCAAAAATTATAAGCCGATTCCATGATTCGATCTACACGATGTATATTTGCAAAATAAGGCACTTTCTTGACAACCAAATCATCAAATACATTCTAGTATTTGGTAGGATACCCGAAAGTACTGATCACTGTACGACAGAGGGAGGGTATTGAATGGATAAGCTTGCTGCAATAGTCGACTGTAATTTTACCTCAAAATTCTTCAATATTTTCATACAACTTGTTCATTTTCACCGGCTTTGAAGCTCCAATCCTTCTACCTAGTTACGCCACAAGTTGGATTTAAATCTGGAGACTGAGGAGCCGCCATTCGAGAAGAGGGGTTTCGTAGCTTGGAGCCAATGCTTAACGATGTTCAAAATACATCATGACTTCTGAGGGAACCTTATAAATCAGGGCGACAAGTAGGACCAGATAATTAGAGGTACACATTCAAGAGCAGACATTTAGAAGTGATTAGGGTACAGTGTCAAGATATGTGAGCACAAATACGAAGATTGTTATTGTTATTTTTAGAGTGATACAAAACTTTTGGCTGCCATAGCTGTAGCTGAGGGAGATAATGAGATGTGATTAGCATCAGGTCCTGCTAAGACTGCTCTGCAGCAGCCACTGACAGCAAGTTTACCATGAACTACAAAAGAAGTAGATAGATTTTCAGTGGGGTTAGCAGAACATCCATTTAACACGGTTTCTGGAGAAAGACTCCTTCAATGGATTATAAGCAAAAGAATGCAAACCCCATCTTCATCATCATCTGATACGTTCAGTTCTTCCTCCTCTTGCTCTTCTCCATCATCTGAATCTGTAGAATCGTCCTTCTTCACCTCCTGGTTTTCAGAAGCAACAGGAATCTTGCCCCTGACACCTCCATGATTTGCCTTAAAAGAAAAAAAAGAAAAGAAAAGAGAACATAAATATAATCCATACACTAAGTTATTTATTTTTCAATTAGGGGAGACCATTAAATCTGAAGAGGCCATTTTCCCACTAATTCCCCTAATGGGGCTTAGTTTGTGGGTTCTTACCGGGTCCATCCAGATAAGGTAGTCCCAGCAGTTCTCTGTTGTGATCTCAATCAGATGGAACAGTTTCTGGGACTTAATGCTACTGCTGATGTACTCAACATAGCCCACGGCATCCTCCATTCTATTCTTCTTGGTGCAGAGGATGATACGATTGAAGTTGGCATACACAATTACAGAGCCCAGTCTTTTAAACTCTGCAATCAGCTAAAATAAAAATTAAAAAAAAAAAATGCACTAAAGTTAACCTGACACTCCCTGAACAGAAGTGGAAAATCTTTTGAGAAAAATAAACAAAACTGGCTTTAACTAGCAGAGTCCATGCAAGACTATATACCAATTCTAATATCGGACACCTGCTACAGTAAGTTCATACAAATATATCCAAATGTACTTTACAAATGCACTGGGAGAAGTCCAAGGACAACTTTCTACATTTGTTTGTTTTTATAAAAATTATATAAACTATGAGACAAAATACATAAAAAGCTGAATCGATCAAGTTATTTCTAATGCTGCACACCCCGTCTTCACTTTAGTGATGGCTGCCATTCTCTTCTGCATCTGAATGCATTAGGTCTTGAAAAGTCGATGGTTTACATTCCACTACAATCTTCAGCCTCATTTTTATTTACTGTTTGGCCCACATCACTGCTGTAACTTGTAGTTGGGTAAAGCATCTAGATGCAATCATGATGGATAAATTATATCCACGCACTTTCATCATTTGACTTTTTAAAAAACCTCTACCGTAAACTCCCGAAATTCATCTGGCAAGCTGCCATGTTGGACGAGTACACACCTGTCACAAGATTTTATGACTGTTTTATCACACGAAGGTTAGAGGGTTAATCAATGCCAATGCTGATGCTCTGTAGATAGCAGGAACTCCATGACAGACATTTATTTAAAGTACAAATATTTTTCTTGAATCCCCTTGCCAATGGTCAATTTTACTCCATTTTTCTTTTCAATTCTATTCCCTATCAGTCTGCATCTTCATCAGAAATCCTGATGGCATCACTTTGCTTGCTGTAAAAGGTTGCCAAGTCTCTCCCAGCAACATTCAACTGTAATTGCTATATCACAGGTCCAACACACTTGCCGGATGCGAACTGAACAACAAAAAAATACCTGCATAAAAATTTTTTTCATCATTCTGTGGAGAGTTCGTTTTAAAGCTGGGTCGTACAGCAGAGCCGATGGGGACTGCAGCCACCTGGAAAGCAATTTATTTAACATCAGGGTTTGTCGAGATGATCATCTTTTATTAGATTCCCATGTTTAGAAAAAAACAAACAAAGCAAACTGCTTCAGTATTTAAAAAAAAAAAACAAAACAAATTGTGATTACTATCATAACAAATATACACCAAAATTTTAACTTTGCCCTATGTTTGGCAATGAGATACTGAAGAAATTAATTGATCGAGCAGGAGCAGCAATTCAATGATGTGGCTCCATCATAACAGCGATGGAGTTACCAATATGCTATCTGATTAAAATTACTAACTAGACGGGTCGGGTAATGGCAAATACCAATTACTGCTTCCAAGTAAAAACGTCTTAGCTTAAAAAGTAAATAAAGTACTTAGCTAAACCAGACTGTACGGCAATAACAAAGGTAGAAGACAACAAAATGGATTTAAGAGTTATATTTAAAAATGCCTTATAACGTCAAAAGAAATGCAAGAGTCTATTCTAAATCATAGTATAAAAAGCAAAATCATCAGCAGTTTTTGGTTTCCCACATACAAATCATTAGGTAGAATTTTGTGGAGATCTTGGTTCAGGCAGGAGTCCATATCATGTTAAGAATGTAGGTATCTTTAAAAAATAATTATCAGAATGATTAGTAACTCTGTTATGTGGAAAAACTAGAAAAAAATCCAGTTTTTAAAATGTTTTCTACAAAGGAATGCACAAGGAGAGATGAACTTTCTTATCTTGTTCATCATTTTAAAAGTTTGATTTTTCTTCCACTCAATTTGAAAACTATCAACATCATCATTTCATAGATAACAAGCCCCTCATATGTCTGCCGTTCCCCTTCTCTCACCCGTGACACGACTATTTCCACATCTTACATTCTTACGAGCAATCACACATCTATTCCCATTATTCCCTACACACGTCCAAACTCGGCTGTGAAAACAGAATCCAACCTGTAAAAATGGATGATCTGGTTGTCCGCAAAGATGTTTCCATATGCTGTCACATCTCTCACCCAACCATGAACCATTGTCTTCATCACTCTACAGGAAGAAACAAAACCCTGATTAACCACAGATAATGTTGAAAATAATGGCTCAGCTGATCTCTTAATCACTCTAATCCACAAACTATTTGTAGTGTAAGTATCCAACCTCTTGAAAGTTTTTTTTTAAAGTCATCCTTGGTATAAAAAAAAAAGAAAAAAGTTTGAGATTGTAAACTAAATGGTCAGTCACAGGGGCAGATCACCGAGTGACTACAACACCCCCCCCCCCCCCCGGACAATTTTTCAGACACGGGTTATTCCAATAAATCCAATAATACAGGACACGGCATTAAATGATCGTATGGTGAGATATCATGGAACAGTGGGAGAACTGCAGCCATGCCTAGCTTAGTCACAATTATTTTGGCAGAGTTATTTCGTGAGAAGCAGCGTAGAAATTTGGACATGGCTTCTAAGCAAACGGCAGGATTTTTCTGGATTGTCACCCACAGCAAGTCTCGGTCCTAATCCAAAATTTAATCATCAATTCATAACAATTTCAGCCACAATAAATGTCTTAGTTTGAAGGTTTTAACCATTTTCGGGCATATACCAATGTTAGTACATGGCATTTTTACTTTAGAAACCGGCGACTCTGTGGCAAACTTGAGCTGCGCCAAGGAGTCCAAAATCATAGGTTTTTCCTCACTCAGCCTCACAAAAATTCTCCCAGCCCTAGTAGTGGCAGCCGCGAATTACAAGCCGGTTATTTGTTTTGAAAAATATAAAAATCTCCCATATTTTCCAACGTCACGGACCTTCAGCAAACCCCCTGCAAAAAATTCCGCCAGTCAGATAGAAACTTGTCACGATATTATCCGCTTCTGCTGAATGTAGCACACACACCCCCACCAATATCTGACCTTTGCAAAGTAAGAAACACGAAAGCATTCTTCTGACAGATATCTAAAGAAAATAGAGTACCCTATTTTCTGATTATTCGAGATGGAGACCACACAGGGGATTGTAGAGAGAAAAAAAAAAAGGATCTTCTTTCATCCTCTCTTGAATAGTTTGGAAATGTTCAGCTCTTTTCATAAACTCGGTAGTAACATGGGCACACATTACAATCTGATTCTCTTTTCTTTTTACATTTTAGGAAGAACACCACCAACCCAAGGTCAGAATCAATCAGAATACTTTTACTCACCAAATCCACGATAACCTCGTCATTCAGGAAGCAAAAATGACTCACCTAAAAGTCAGAGAACATAGAGCTGTTTCGTCATAACTCGTCAGCATCATCGCAGCACCTTGGCCCTGTATCATTTCTTGCAGTGACGTCTGTGGGAACAGGTCAAAACTGACTGCACTCGCACCCTCCACGTCGTTCACGTGAGAGGACTGGGAAAAAGGAAAAACAAATAGAAGTCACACACACACACCAGCAATCAAACACCTTTGTATAACAATATAAAAAAAACCTGATGGGTGCAGGTTTATTTTGTTTAATCTTAAATTGCTTTCAAGAAGATTCCATTAAAGCTGCATTTTTACGTATCTGGTAGGTAGTCGTTCGTTTCAAGTCAGCTGTAGAGTTCGAGCAAACAGGTGCTGGGGACAAAGCTCACCTCTATCACCGTGTTGACAGCCAGACTAGAGATGTCCAGTTCCAGGCAGGTGCTGCTGTATGTCCCACCATTGTTTATCTCAATATTGCCACTGTTGTCCTGCTCGTTACACAACCTGCAGGTGGAAAAAAAAAGCAACAGGTAAGCTAACCCTGTGAAGATTTCTGGCTGTGGGTTTCTTTGCTCTTCTGTACCAGTCTGTTCCTTACAGGCATTTTCTGGTTTTCTCATCAGGGGATCTTGCACGTTCTTACGTAATGGCGGCCAAGTGACTTTGTGACCGTGACTGTTGTCAATGCACTGCACCTGTCCCTACCCTCCTGGGTACTAACTAATAGAGTCAGGGTTGGCAGAAATTAAAATAAATGCCAAAATTTTGATTTGAAAAGGTTTTCAAAATAACCAGCTAAAAAAATTTGCAGGCCTTTTCTATTTATGCATGGAGATTAGTTAATGAAAGCAGCAGTAATTACTGTACAGGCATTCCCCGCGTTACGGAAGAGTTGTATCCCTGGAAAATTGACTGTATCCCGAAATTCCGCAATGTGAAGCCTATTTTCCCATTGACTTCCATTATGAAACTGGAGATGCGTTCCTAAGGAGTTTTTTTTTTTTGGGCCAAAAAAATGAAAATAAACATTTATAAACACATACAATACAGTACATTAAATAATTTATGATATACACGTAATATAAAGAGAAATACAGTTGGAATAAATAAAAATATTGTACTGTACTCACCACAAAAGATGTTGACTGCTGCGTGAGGTGAGGTGAGGTGAGGTGAGGTGGTGCAAAGGGAGTTATTGGGAGGGAGAGGAAAGAGCACTACTTTCTTCTGCCCTGCCCTGTAAATCATCATCTGCTTTAGGCTTTGCTCTGGGGTGTATAACTCATCCAAAGTTGTTTGATGTTTACGGTGCACCTTCTTGTACAGCTCAGTGTAGGAACTGAGGGCATTGTTAACTGTTCTTACAACCTTGATGTTCCTTTCACGGTTGGGGTCGTTATCAGCAAAGATTAGCAGACCTTCCTCTATTATTGCAAACCCTTTAGCCATATCCTTTGTTGTCAACTGAAGTGGGGGTGGGTGGAGATTCTATATCCTCTTCTTGTCCTGCAGTTCACTCTTGTTCCAACATCAGATCTTCATTAGTCAAAGCTTCTCTATGGGACTCTAGCAACTCAACTACATCATTTTCTATGACTTCTTCAAAAAGCCTACATTATTTGCAAGTGTCACAATGTCTTGTTGAACTTGCTATAGGCTTTCAGCTTGTGGAAAACCTTTAAATTCATCGACACCATATGTTTTTCCATGAACCATTCATAGCTGAGGTTTTCACTTCATCCCATGACTCGGCTATATTATCCACAGCATCCAAGATGTTGAATGTTTTCCAGAAGTCCCTAATTGTAGGTTTATCCTCCCCACCATTTGTTTTTATGAGCTGCTTAAAAGTTCTTCTTAGATAGTATGCCTTCAGATTAGCTATCACATCTTGATCCACTGGCTGGAGCAAGGAAGTTGTGTTCTTGGGGATGTACTCCACTCTCACATTATTAGAAAGATCGTTTAAATTTACTGGGTGGCTTGGTGCATTGTCTAAGAGGAGCAATGCTTTATTAGATATGTTACACCTGGCACTATGTCTTTCTACAGTAGGGCAAAAATAGTTAGTGAACCAGTCTTGGAAAAGAGTCAGTCATCCAAGCCTTTTTTTTTGGAACGCCAAATCACAGGTAGATTATCTTCATCAATAATTTTCTTCAGCTCATCAGGATATTTATGAGCAGAATCTGTATCAGCACTGGCAGCCTCACCTGTCATTTTTTTATGTTGTGTAAATTAAGGCATCTCAAACCTTTCAAACCAGCCTTTACTGGCCAGAAAAGGTTTTGCCTCAGAAGATGCACCTTCCTCTTACAGCAAATCATTATACAAACTTATGGCTTTCTGTTGAATGGCCATAGTGTTTAGTGGCACACTGCGTTTAGTCTGATCTTCAATCCAGACACTCAGGAGTTGTTCCATATTAAGTATCACATCACTTCTATGAAAATACAAGGTTCGAGTGGTTAATGGAGTAACTGCTTGAGCACTTGATCTAATTTTGTCCTTATTATCACGGATTGTTCCCAATGTTGAAGTAGCAAGACCTAATGTTTTTGCAATCTGGCTAAGTTTTTCTCCAGCATCAAACCATCTTAAAACATCAAGCTTAATATTCAATGTAATGACTTTGCGGCTTTTTTTTGCACTACTGTGGTCACTTCCACTTGATGGCCTCTTTCCAGTCATCTTGAATAGGGATGATGCACTGCACTGTACACTGAAACTCGCCAATGCAACTAATAGTATCTAACGACAAGTTAACGTGAAAACACCAGTGTTTAATGAGTAGTTAGCCCGCATTATGGTGTATTAAATCCAACTGCTTGGGCAAGAAACATGTGCGCACACTGGATGTAAACAATGGAGTGCAGGCCTTTTCGTAGAGAAAACACCGCTGCGCGAGTGGACAAACATGATCCGGTTTGATCGCTTGGGAAAAATATTCTGTTTCCTTTAGCAGCAGCGATAGCGAGAGCGAGAGTTTCTCACTGTGTGCTGAGATCGCAACGCAATTTAGGAACAACAGCCCAGACTGAATCGGGACTGACAATAGGAGAAAGAAAAGAAAAGATCAGAGAGTTTGTTTTTTTGTTGGCTTTATCTGGTTGTTGTTTTCACATTGTTCTCGAGTACTCGGCACATGTCAATTAACAGAGGAAATCAAAGAGCAATTTGGCAAAATTCGATAAACCGCGCGAGTGCCTATGCGATTGCTCATGTCAAATGAAAGGCCTGGGAGTGACTCCTCATAGCGAACACCAAGAAATCCACAGCAAACAAATTATAATTTTTTAACAAAAAAATTTTAATTTTATATAGTGATCCTTAAAAAAAAAAATTGTCAAAATTTATGCCAATTTCTGCAAGGCCGAATTTAAGGGGCTGCATCGCGAAATTCCATAACACGGGGGATACCTTACCTAAAATTCTCACACCCGCAGGGTTAAATACATCTTTTTGTTCTAACAGATGCAAAATGGAGACTTGGCCTTTTGTTAGAAAGTGTGGAACATTTTACATTAAGAATAAAAGATACTGACACTACATTTGTCTTACCTGTAATCATCAGTTTCCTTGCCCCCCAGGTCAGGGCACGGTGACAATGAGCACCACAACAGGTGGTTGTTTTTCTGCAGATGGCGGGCAAAGAACAAGTCGCAACCGAACAGTGTAACATCTTTGGGTAGATTTCCCAGTGGTATGTGCAGATACCTACACTGCTCCAGCATCACCTACAGACCAGTAGCAAATAGAATTTTTCTTATTATCCTCCTTTTATAACTATCCACCCACTCTCAAATAAACAAACAGCTGGTAAAACCAGAGACGAGATGTACCGTTGGCGGGGAGGGACTGTATAGCTGGAATAATTGAAAAACCTACCTACCTGTAAAATGATATCCACATTCAGGTAATGTTGGATCATTCTCCGGCTACCAACCCTTTGCCAATCCAGAACGTTATAGAGGGAGTCACTGTAAGAGCCAGCATAATACACCAGTTAAAAATTAATATTTGCATAATTTTCAGATTCAGTTTTAAAAGGAATGCATTGTAAAAAAGCTTTGATTTATGTTAGTTTCTGTTGTTTTAGAAATCCATGAACCAGCCATTCACCCAAGACGATAAGTCAACAGAGAAATGCCAGTTATATAAATTCTAAAATCATAACAGATCTCATCATCATAAAAAAAAGATAAAGATTTCTAAAAACGAAATTGAACACAGTTAAAACCCAGCTTCCCGATAGAGGTCTGGAAAAAAACGTTAACAGACAAAAAAAAAAAAGGGAAGAACTTTCCTACACCATTGCTAAGATAAGCCTATCGTCGCAATCAAAATTAATTCTGAAGAACCAACAAACCAGTGGAAAGGAGATGCACAAGTACCTGCCAATAGCTCTATATGCAGGTTACATTTACTACAGAAATGGTGCTAGAATTACAAGAACTTGTTTTCTTTGCTGTATTTATTTGTCAGTTTGCATCCTTTTCTTAAAAATCAAAATTAAGCAGTAGTCGACTACCTGTCTAACACATGAATAGGAACCAGTGGAAATTCAGCCAGTCCTGGCATACATGTTGTCAAATGCTGGAAATCTAAAAAAAAAAAACAAACAATAAAAAACAAAGCAAAAGAAAATCTCCCCCCACCCACATTCATAATATTGAGGATATACGGGAAAAGGTCTTATCTTACAATCACTCCACAGCCTACCGTACCACAATCATGACTGGGAAGAAGCACATCAACACAATGGTAAGACTTAGCTGCTTACAGAAAAATTTATAGATAGATGGCAGACAGAAGAACCAGTTAACTATGTGACAACAATGTAATTCTGGATAAGACATCAATTCTGTTACTATCTGATGTTTATATAGAACAAGAAAACACCTCAAGGTGTCAGATGCATTGTTTTAGATATTTCACCTGTTTCCTACCCTCACCTGCACAAGACTGCACAGCAATAAAAGTTGGACCCCTTTTTTCATCCTGGTAGATAGACAGAATTTTCTGTATCCCTCTGTACACTTGGTCAATATCTTTTTCAAATTTCACTTCAAATCTGTTTGTGCCCCCTGGTGGCAAAAGGTCTGCATCTGCTCCTTTGGATATCCTGTAATTAGAAAGCAAACAATTTTAATCAATTGTTTCAAACAACATTTCTTACAAAAAAAACACAACACTTTTACAAATTCTTTAAAGAGAAAAAAGTCAAAGAAAGTGGGTTACCTGTGTCAATGAAGAGATACTAGCCTGAACAGCTCATTAAATAAAAAGCAAAATACCTGTGGTTACCTATAGGGTTGTTATTTTCAAACTTGTATAAATATGTCTATAATCTGAGTGTTGCCTTAGTCAAAAGAATTTATCCTCAAAACACTGTTCCAGCTTTCATCACTAGTCCTATTTATCAAAAAATCAAGTAAAATGAATTGATCCAGAAAATCAGCATCTTGAGAGAAATACCTGCTAAAGCAACTTCTTGGTAAACTAGTGTCCTGACTATTTGAAATCTAAAGATGTCTTACAGCAGCAAGCTAGACGGGGGCAAGGTAGTGGTATCAGCCTTGGTGATCAAGCAGACTCTTCAACACCTGTTAAGGTGCAAGCCAGTCAACAAGCTACATGCAGAACATCCAACACGTACATCTGGAAACCCTAACCAGGCTGGCAAAGAAGAGTAAGAAGAAACCGAGCCTGTCCAATGGCTTATCACTAGAACACTAGCTGCCCATCTCTTTTGCAATAGTTATAGTATTATTTTTTTTTTTTGTAAAGAATTTTTTTTGAAAAAAGTGATTGCTATGCAAATTTTGTTTAAAACACAACTGAATCGTAGTGCCATACGAGTGAAAACAAACAAGGAGATTTGAAATGCAAGAAAACCAATAAAATGCATTTACCTGACTAGGAATTCTTGAGCGGAGTGCTTGAAAAATAGTAAATTTACCGAAATCCATTTGAAGCTAACATTATAGGTAATTCAAGGATACAGTTAATTTATTACAAAACATGTTTAACGAATAAACAATGCTCAAGATAATCAGGTGGTCACTTGGATCCAGCTTCAAAAATCGAGTGCAAGGCACATGGAGCCTAATATGAACATGATGTCATTGATTTTAAATAGGCAAATTTAGTTAATTCATCCAAAAATTGAATAATACAATTGTTTATGGCTAAAAGTAAAAGTACTAGAGTAGACTAAGCTCACTCTATTGTTAAAAAAGGTGAAACTGTCCACACTGGCACTTACTTGGCATTTCTCTCCATATTAAACATGGCTGATAGATTTGGCATCTGGTCACTCAGCACAGTGTCCAAGACAAAGATGGAACATTTCTTGGTCATTGGAAAGAAAAGACCAAACATCATCTTACTCCCACTGCAAAATTTAAAAGTCAGGTTTAATTTTGCTACTACCTGCAGCATAGTAATAAATAGATATCATTTTAGTGTTTTTCTTTAGTTGGGTGGGAGAATCAACTTGAGATACTTAGTAAGGGCACCGTCTGACCTGGCTACCCCTGAGGTAGCTGATTATCACAATGGTTCCCTCTCTTGTCGCAACGGTTTTCTTCTTTTGTTTGTTTTATTTCTAAACGCAGCCTTGCTGACGCCAAAAGAACCAACTCTACTTCAGAATTCTATTGGTGGGGGGCCTTTAGAAATAGGTGAACAGGAAAGTCATCCAGATTTGACTGCTACGTTGCTGCGAAGTTGCCGCACCAGACCTACCAGGTGTGATGGTAAAAGTAGAGATGCTTCACTGCACCAGGCTGTAAGTAAGGGTACTGAGCCAGGGTACGAAACTCCAGGTGCTCCAGGTCGAATGTATCCCTCTCCTAGAAGAGAAAGCAAAGAAAATTTTATGGCAAAAATATTACGAAGTTTCCAAGCAGATTCCAGCAATAACCAAGCAATACGTCAGATCTTGAAATGGAAAAGTACATTTTACAGGAGTCGTCCACCTTCTAAAACTGCACCAAAGTTAGAAGAGGTTTCTGCCCATGATGGATGGCTAACAAAGTCCAAACTTACCATGCTAATAAAAAAACAAAGAAAGAAAAGAAAGAAGCCATTTTAACCTACTTTTCCCAAGCTCTGTTTGGACAGGTCCCTGTTGACTGTGACAACGCAGCCCAGCTGCATCAACACCCTGAACAAGAGTGGTATTTGTGTCTCATACACACCTTCTATATCTGGTGAGGACAAATCAGCGTTAATTTCACTGAAAATGAAAGATGCTTCTGTGAAAAATTATGGGACTCAGCTCCTTTCTTAAAGGTCATTGTCCCCAAAGAAGGAAGGTGCTGCAGCTACACATATCTACATATAACACGGATAGAGCTGACTTTTGCTACTGTAATTTTCTCCCATCAAATCACATAAAACATTGATTTGATTAATATTTTCACAAAAACTTATCTTATGACTTTCAAATTGGTTTTATCACCATCTGAACATGTAAACCAGTAGAGGATCAATGAACTTTGGTACTTAGCTAAAAGCAGCCAACAATAAAATGCACTATTCGAATATGGAAGCATAATTAGACCTACGAAATATAACAGTTAAATCCTGTATTTTCAAAACAAAATACATTTTACTTTCTGTCTGCAATTTTTTTACCACCAGGAGATAACTTAAAACTGATAAAAATGCAAATTTCCTTCATGTCATGCCAAACAAATCAAGAAATATCGAAACTGCTGGAATTTTTTTTGCAGCAGGTAGGAATAATTAACAGTACAGGTCCTGCAGACTGGTAAGATATTTGTTTTGCAGAACTCACTTGCTGTGCTGCTGGTACAGGTGTTCAGGGACGGAATACTGGTACAGGTTAAACACCGGGTGTGAGCGAGGCAATATCTTGGACACCTTCTTCCACACTGAAAGGAAGCAGCAGAATTGAGAAAGCTGGTCTCTGGTTAAAAATCACTTCTTATGTTAACGTCAAATTCTTTTTCTGGTTCATCAAGTTTGCCATAAGAAAACCCCCATAACATTAACAGGGTTCTTCTCTGCAAACATTCACAGAAAAAAACAACAAAAAAAGGGGGGCAGATGCCCTCTGAAATAGGAAGAAAACAAACAGCTTGTTGGTCAAAATCTTGAGTCTTTTCTTCACAGGTATATATGGTACTTAGTTTCCTCTCCTGCCCACCAACCAACAAATATTTGATTAAAACTTAAAAAACAGTTTTTTTTTCTTCTAAGTTCTGTTGATCAGTATCTACTTCACACTCTTAAACAGTGGCCCAAACAGTCGAGAGCTACAAAACCCACCAACAGTGTTCAAATAACCAGTTACTTTGAGTTACCGTTTTTACAAAGGTTGAATTTCAGCCACACAATGAATTAAAAAGCCATTTAAAAAGAAATAATAATTTAGCACATATTCAGCTGTTCCTTGAACCTCGTCGGAACAGATTTAGACTTTAAGCAGAGTTTCAAGATAACAGGTGGTCTTGGTAGTTATACATTCTAATGTCCCATTAATGATCATTCCCAGACATTGCTCAAGCGCATGCAATAGACATGACTTATATAAAAGCCCAGGTGGATATTAAACACCATGTATGATAGCAGCTAAACATGCGTGCACATCGATAGAAGTTTAATGATATTGTGTTACAAAGGCAACAGAAACAAAATCAGAATTACCAGATAAAATCAGGGTCAAAAAAAAAAACTGATCATCATTTTCTGTTTTAAATGCTCTGTGTACTAGGGCAATGAAGTTTTCCACATAATCGAACATCCTCATGAGACTGAAGGAACGAGTAAGAAGTCCTCCTCAGAGGGACTTAAGGCATAATAAATGGCTTTGTCAGACAGATCCTTGGTGCTCTTAGCAACACTGATTAACTTTGGTGTTGATCTCCATAGTCATCTCTGGGAAACGTTTTAATGTCCGCTACAGAGCAATCTTGGATTCTCAACCTGTTTGATCAGCTTAACATTTTCACTTAGGGTTAAAGTCTCTTCAGTTTTCACAATGGCTTTACCCTATCAAAACTTATGCATATCATTTCATGGAGAAATCTCAATGTAGAGTGATGTATTGTATGAGTGCTGGATTGATTCATGCAGTCATGTGCTCATGATTGATGGCAGCAAGTTCCCTGAACTGCAGTCGCCATAGTAACTCA
Organism: Nautilus pompilius; assembly: GCA_018389105.1. Lineage (NCBI taxonomy): Eukaryota > Metazoa > Mollusca > Cephalopoda > Nautilida > Nautilidae > Nautilus > Nautilus pompilius. The sequence continues at coordinate 231,138 of JACATO010002179.1, read as the reverse complement.
AGTCTAGCATGTTATTTTTATTTTGGTGCTGAACAAAAATTCAATATATCCAATCAACAGGTTCAGAGATTTGGGACTGGGTCTATGACTTTCTTCTAAATAAGTTTGAGTTATCAAAATTTTATTGTAGCAGTAAAAATTTAAGTATGCCTAGATTTGAAAAAATATTTTCCTACTAAATACTTTCTTGCAACCATCACAGATATTTCATTTATGTATCTGTTTCCATAATATATTGTCTCAATCTGTGTTTCACTGCTTCCTAAAGGGAAGTAACTCACCCCCATTTTTTTTTTTCAAACTTCCTCTAGCCTAAAAGTTTAGCAAGCTGTGTTATCCGGCAATTTACCAACTAAAAAATTATAGCATCTGGCATTTCCAATATCTCTTGATACAAATTTTTTTGTTTGCTGATGGCTTCCAGTAGTGGCGATGCTAGCTGTCCTTCTCTCTCTCTTATTCAATTGTTTTGCGATATTGTTGATATAGTGCTGTTTTTAATCGCTTTATATCTCCTGAAATTACATTCATCCATCAGATATGTTGAGCAACATACCTTCAACAAGTAAAGTGCAAGAGAGTTGTTCTGACATTAACTCAGAAAATAGACATTTGTAAAAAAAACTTTAAAATGGTGGAAACCATAATGTCCTGATGAAGGAATATAATGTTAGCTCTTCAACAATTTTTGACATTAAGAGGCAAAAAAGTAGTGCTTACATTTTTTTGCTAGTTCTGAATTAAATAAAGCTGAAGAACAAATCCACACTCTACACAGTTTGAAGATGCATTGATATCTGCACAAATAGCTTTGAAAAGGACAGACTTTCATAAACAAATGAATCTGACTGAAGCAGGAGTGTTTTCTGATGGCTGGCTGGCTGATTTTAAACTTTTAGGAGGCCTAGATGTATTAGGTGAACAAATGTCAGATGACCAAGAGTCTGATGAAAAATACTGACATATTTAAAAATTTAATCAATAAACATGATTTATCGCCTGATCAGATACACAACACAGATGAAACAGATTTGTTTTGATTCTTGCTTACTGCTACTGTAGCAGTTGCAAGTGAGCCTAGTGCTGCTGCTTTAAAACAAAAATTGGATAACTGTGCTTAATTGTGCATGTTGCAGGCAAGTATAAGGTTAAATTATTAGTGATAGATAAATATCATCAACCTAGAGTATTTAAAGGTATTACCCATCTAGCTGTGATTTACAAAGCCCAAAGCAATGCATAGATGGATTGAAAAGATTTTTCTTGATTAGTTTCATCACCATTTTATACTTGAAGTGAAAAAAAACATTTTAAGAAAATTGGGAAGCCTGAAGATAGTAAAGTTACTCTTTTATTAGATAATTGTAAGGATCATCCTCATCAAGCAGAGTTTGTCAGATAATATTCTTACCACTTATCTGCCTGCCAATGTTACTTACCTCATTGATTCAACCAACGGATCAAGTCATCACCCAGAACAGGAAATGCTACTATAGAAGAGATTTCCTAAAGAAGTTAACAAACCATCATGGCACAATGCAGCGCTTTCAACCTCTCTATAATATTAAATATGCAATTTTCAATGAGACCTGTGCATGGAGATCTGTAAAGTTGTGGGCTAATGTTATATTTGCTGTAGGGTCCTCTGATAATGATGAATTTGAAGGCTTTAATATCAGGCTTTGGAAATCTACAGTTGCACAAATCCTTGGCACTGTGAGAAATGTTCCTATTACTGATCCAACAAACAAACTGAAGTTGAAGCGACCAATATTTTTAGTGATGCAGAAACCACTGTGTTGTTAATCCTAATAATGTTAAGGAGAGTCAGAAAGAATCTGAAGAAGATTTTAGTGAAGAACAGAAATAACTTGAGATGCTGCTGCTTCAGCTTTCGAAACACTCTTAAAATTTCTGAACAGCACACTACCCATTCTGCACAAGAGGTTATGCAGCTGCGTATCATGCATTCACCTCACCGTCATCAGCATTGTCTTTGTTTTCATAACATCACCCATTTTTGTAGTGTGCTGCTACATGGTGATAGACGCAGTTTTGTTTTACTTAAGAAAATACGGGAAAATCCAGAAAATTTTTTCTATGTATCTCAAAATGAGAAACTAGGAATTTACAGAGCTCTCTGGTGAAAGCCTTCAACACTCAGGTAGCAAATAAGGTTAAAAATGGAAAATCTTACTTGCTCCTTCGCCTTCCTTGGGAACTTTCTGGTTAACATAGAATATTCTTGGCACATCCAGTTTCATCATGTGCAGATCACAACCAATCAGGGCCCACAGCTTAAAATGACCAGGTTCATTCGTCTTAGCCAACTGAAAAGAAATAAATAGTAATAAAAAACTATTTTGAATCATCTGGTAGAAAAGTCTCAAGCCAAGAATTACACAACGAGAGAAAGCAGGGTCTTTACCTGTACAATCTGCCAGGGCATATCCATTATGTTACGAGCAGTCCTCTGAAGAAAACTGCCCAGCCCCTTGCGTCCTTGAGCAGCTGTAGCACCAATGAAGTCCAGCCGCATGCGTTTTCTGTCCTGTTTTTCCTTCCGTTGGAGCGCCCACTTTGTCTTGTGGTACTCAAGCCAGGTCACCCTCTCCTCCTGAATCGTGTATGTAAGGAGTGACATCTGTAAAACTACACTTCAAAAGTAATGCCCTAGCCATTCATAAAACCTCACCATGTTTGTCAGAAAACTGATTGCAGACCCTTGGATTTCGTGTTTTTTTAATGCATGAATAAAATTATTTTGTGTTTGTATTAAATTCAATTCAATAAATTTTGCAAGAAGTCAAAAAATCATTAAGCAATCTCCTACTTCACACTGATCAACCACATCATCACTGCTAGGCAGTCATTTTCGACTACAACTTGAATTTTGTTGCCTTGGGAACTACTTACATACAGTTTTTATGCTATACTGTCTTTTTCTTTTTATTAAATACTTCACATCTAACATGTTTCTTTCAACCAGCCAGGTAATACACCAAATCACGCATACTCTTCTTCTACTATAGGCAAGTGATGTACAACAAAGCAAAAGCTGTAAATAGTGTCATTACAGTAATTAATTAAGACAAGGAGCTGAAACACTGACATTTCCAATGAATCTCTCCCCACACCAAAGTTACCACCACCAGATTCAAATATCCTTTAAACAACATATTTTACAGAGACTCCATCTATTAGCACTAAGAAATATATATGACTCTTTCTTTTTTTTCCTGAAAAAGAACCAACCTTTGTCGTTCCAAACGGCGGAGGGGAGCCCAGTATTTCTCTCCAGCTCTGATCTGCATTCGACAGCTGAGATTCAGATTGGCTCTGTCTGGACAGCCCAAACAACAGTTTCTCCTGCTTCCTTTTGTTGGTTGTGGGACGTTTTGGTGTGGCCATGGTTTTCTTTCTGATGTCTTCAATATCTGCTACAGCTGGCAACCCCTGACTGATATCAACAGAATCCTTGTCACTGTTTCCAGCCATCATTTCTGAATCAGGAGGCTAAAAATGAAATATCAACTTAAAAAAAAAACCAAACCGACTTTTTCTATGATACAATTACATAGTGAAAACCATTATTGTTTGTTTTATCGTAATTTACTTATGTTTTGGTTTGAATTTTTGACTAAACTCATATATAGATTACATTCCATGCAGAATATTTCCTCCTCCTCCTCCTGAAAAGTGCATATGATGGGGAGAAAGCACATTTCCGATGTCAATTGGTGACTGGTTCCAATTGCTACAATAAATTTGCTTTTTTTTTATTGAAAAAAATCCAGCTACATATTGATCTTTGCTGTTTTAAAAAAAAACCAAGCAGTTTTTCGCAAGCGAAAAGATCAATGACACAAATACGCTGCAGGATATTACAGGGTGTTCCAAAAGTCTTGGGCACATTTTGACAATGAATATCTCGGAAACTATTAAGGATATAAAAACGCATCTGGTAAATTCAGAAAGCTTGTAATCTCAATTTTTACATGGAATGTTCAAAGATGTTCAATGTGAGCACCATTGGTCACACGACACACATCAAGCCTATAGTCCAATTCTTGCCAAACGCGTCCCAGCATTGCATTGTCAATGGTTGAAACAGCTTCTGTTATTCGTGCCTTCAGCTCATCCACGTCTCTGGGAATAGGGGGCACATATACCAATCCTTTCACAAATCCCCACAAAAAGAAATCGCATGGTGTGAGATCTGGAGATCTGGGTGGCCAGGACATGAGATCGTGATCATTCTCTGTCTGGCAGTTTTATGTTCAGAAACTGTCTAACCCTGAGGCTCCAGTGTGGTGGTGCTCCATCCTGTTGGAAAATGAAGTCACCAGACTCTTTCTCACTCAATTTATCCATTAACTAAAAAATCTGAAAAGATATCTAAAAAAATCTTAATCTAAAAAAATCTTAATATCTGAAAAGAAATAAAAAAAATCAATAGCCTTACAAAAAAATTAATGTAATTAGCTTTAAAATGACACAACTTTTATCTTACTACCATTCATAGTTAAATAGATATGGGGACTTCAAATGTGCCCAAGACTTTTGGAACACCCTGTATAATACTTCCCTTGATCGTTAAAAAAGATTTTTATGACTCATTTTTTTGGTTGTTGTAGTCTCCCTTTTGTGCCAGATAGCACCACTGTTCAAGAAACCAGCCATTCCGTCCACATCAACAGACTCTGCTGGGTACTAAATACAGCAGAATTATTTGACTTAATTAAAAAAAAAAAACAAAAAACAAAACCAAACCAAAAGTTAGGTTCATGATGAAAACATGGTAATTGAAAATAAATGTAATGTAATGAGGGATATTAACTTCTGTTGAAAATAATGCAGATCAGAAAAAAAAAAAACCATTTCATAAACTTGCTTTCTCCTGGTGGCATTTTGCCCTTGGCACAAAAATTTCACTGATCTTCTTCTGTTTGAATATGTCCATTCTCTCCAGCATCTTCTTCTGTAGCCAGTCTGGGTGGGCGATACGTGGCACAGGGTTAGCTATCTAGAGAACACAAGATGATCCAACCATAACCTTCACATGATTTATATCTTAATTCATAATGATATTCTTTGTTTTCATTTTTTTTTAAAAGCTATAGACATAGATTACCAAACTAATCACCAAACTAATCACTAAAATGTTGGAAAAAATAAAATACTAAAAAAAAAATAAAATAACAGTAAATAAAAATACAGCTTTTCATTACATCATTAATTCATGGTTTTACCACATCACAAGAGTGATCAATGAATGGCCCCAACAAGAGGCAGTGGCAAAGATGCTTAATTCTTAAGCAGGTAGTATACTATGACAATAAAGACGACGTACCTGCTGGAGAGCTGCAGGAATGGTAATGATTTTTTGAATGGCCCCACCCAGGCGCTCGATGTAGTACTTCCAATCAAGTATCTGAAACACCAGTTGAAAAATACAGATCAGCATTCTATCCGTAGCTAGTGTATAAAACAAACACCTGCATGCAAGTCTCGAACTGCAATGATAACTTAGGCTATGCTCTCTGGTAGTAAGTAGTCCACCAGCCAGATTACGACCTGGTCGCAAGATAACCTTGTACTTCATCAATTTACCAACAGCAAGAAATAAGAAACATCAGGAGCTGAAAAGTTATTGGATTATAACTATAAGATATTTGAGACAAACAAGAGTTTTTTTTTGCATGTGCAAATGTGGAAAAGTGGTTAGAAATCTAAGTGTTGGACATTCTCACCGACAGGAATAATTAAAACAGCATACTAGCTACACATGCACAACTGGAAATTATTTGCAGTAAAGAAGCAATTAAATGGGTTCATAATTGATACATTTACATTGTTTTTAATCACTTTTTTGTGACACATTATTGCACTTGTTAAGCACAAGTTTTTTCTTAATGCTGATGCAGCAGAGAAATAATCAAAGTAATTTCACCTTGCTTACCTCCCTTGCACTGACAGTTAAGTGAACAGACATTTACCATCAACTGTTTTGATAATACAGAGTATTCTGTCATATTTATCTGACGCAATAGATGGAAGAAAAAAAACAACAACAACAACAAAAAAAAACGACACTGCATCAAAAATAACAAATGTTTTATCTCAGTAATTTGAGCTAACAAAAAACCTATTACACTTTTTAAATTCTGATTTAATTGTAGTGAGATAGCAGCTGAAGAAAATAAAAGGCTGTGCCAGGAATAACTTGTATACGGCTCAGTTCCATTTGTCTGATTCAGATGAAGATCAGCCCCGAGAACTACCAACCATCTCTTCCACCAAAAAAAAAGGAAAATACAGTAACTCAGATGAAATTATCCAGATGAGTAAACATTTTTTTTCTTTTTCTAAAATCTGTCAAAGTCCTCTTTGTAGACCTATCGCATCTTTGATTTTCTCTGTGTTTCCGAGTGAATTATTATCTGCCATAATTCTGGATGCTATTCTCAGAGCTCAAATTAAACATGGCCGAAATAGTGTCATCGGAATGGTATTCAACCCCCCCCCTTCACCCCAAGTTCCATCCGAATGTACGTCCATAAGTAGTCTGTAGTTTGCTTATTCGCAGACTAAATTCTGACCTTAGTTAATTTATATCTTGTTTATGCAGGCAGCTGGTATCTAAGCTGTATACCTGCCAATTTTTCTGAAAAGTTATCAATTAATTTTAAACTATTAGTTCAGATCAAAAAGACACAATGGCTGTAGTCTCTAAATGGTTAATTTTACCCCTGTATTTAGTTTTATGCTTGCTATTTTACTGAGCTTTCATAGATTATTTTTAATTTTAAAACAGGAACACAAAGGCATAACCTCATTAGAAGCAGCAAAAATCTAGGATGATAAAAATTACTCTTTTTCAACTATTTATTTCTCCGAGAGCAGTGTTTTGAAGACACTAAAAGCAAATAGCCCCTTCCCAATGTTCGTCATCATATTTGAAATAATAAAATAGAGACAGACGGCCCCTATTTTATCCTCTGAGAAGTACATCTGCACACTCACAGGGAGTGGGTATTGACCCTGACATAGTCTCATCAATATACATTTTCTTTCCACAGCCCACAAAACCTTGGAAATATATTTACAGAATTACTTTGCAGGAACAATACCCAGTTCCTATTAACATATGGGCAGAGAGTACTCCTCAATAAGGTTAATCATCTCAGCTCTGTGTATAATGCTGATACTGTATATAAATCTTAAGTAAAGCAGCATGGCCCACATACATCTCTGATGTCAAAATCCACCAAAGCGGAGGTCTTCAGCCATTTCCTCAAGTAATGTTTTTTCACTCCTGGCTCTGTCTGAAAAATCGCCAATGGAATAGCTCTGCAATGAGAAGAGACAGAACATAAAAGTGCGCTGCTACAAGCAGTTTGTCTTAACCATTCATCAATATAAACGAGTTTTGGTCGGTTGTAAGCGAAACTGCTGCTCTGGTTCACGCTGTCTCTCCTCACATTGCAACGCATTATTTCTGACAGTGAAGCAACAAAAAAAGATTCTTACCGCTCCGTTACTGGGGCACCATCGGGTTTCTTAGCAATGATGAAACGACAGCTGAGTCCTGCATCCTTTACCATCTGATCACCTAGAAACTAATGACAACAGAAATAATAATTAAAATTATAGTAACTATAAGTTATTAAAAATTTCCATGTAGCTTGAAGTCCACTTTATGAAAACTAGCATTAAAATATTAAGATGAAAGTAACCCTCTTCCCACCACACAAAAACATATATATACTATGACAACCTGAGTTCGACACTTACTAGGAACCAACAAATTTTGCAAACATCCCATAGTATGGTTTCTTATTACTCATACGTATCACTGTTGGGCTGCATTTTCTCTGGGAACCACAGTTTATTCCCGAAGCTAAACAGATGAGTTTTCTCAAGAGCATATGTTGGAAATCTGTCTATCCAGCAGAGTTGACACCCTCCTCCAAAAACCAACGACAGTTCCTTGAATAGACCAGATGAGGAGTTTGCAAGGTAGTTATACAGGATGTCCCAAAAACATATGTATACAAGCACTTTTATACAGCCAGTAAACAAAGGAATATTGTTAGACAGACTCTTTGCTTTATACATCAGATAACCAAACATGATACCTTATAATAGGTGTTCAAAAATGACTCCCACACAGGTACTGCAGCACGTTTTCACTGGAATAACTGTTGAAGCATCAACAATTCTCTGTTGGAGTTTGTGGATGGTAACTGGTTTTGTGCTGTAAACCCTGTCCTTCATCACATTGTACAGGAAAAGAACTGGTGGTAGATCTGGGAGTGTGGTGGGTATCTGACTTGTCTGTCATCCCATCCACCTCCCAGTAGAGCATTCATCCAAAAACATCCACACACCTTGACAAAAATGCACCATCTTGCTAATAAAACATCTCAAACTCCAATTACAAAAGTAATCATAGCTTTACAAATTCAATGCATCCCCTTTCTTTTTTGGCAAAGGGCAAAACTTAAGTTAAATGGCCACCCATATATCCTTTACGTTTGCCCGCACTCTTATTCTTAAAATGGATGGCTGGTTACTTATATATATATGGAGGCACTTACAACTACAGATAAAAGAGTTGGGCCCAGTTTCAAAACTAAACATGGAAACTAAGCACAACCCACCATATCACAGCATAGCAGTCTTTGCCTTTTAAGAATTTTACCTTCTTACCCAATAATCAAATATCTGACTAATCCATCCACAAAAAAAAAAAAAAAAATTCCCTAAAACACCAAAAATATCATGGTAATAGTGTGATGTTCTCAACAGATACCTTCATCCTGGAGACCTTTTCAAATTTAAGGGTCTTTGTAATGTGTGAGCGAGTCATCAATTTTTGTTGCCTGCAAGTGAAGAATCTCTGAGACAGACACAAAAAGCCCATTATTTTAAAGAACAAAGATTTAATCATGAAGCCCCAGTATATTTATTATATGCGGCCTCAACATATTCAAGTTCAGTAAGTACCTCTGCCAGTCTCTTTGCTGTACTGATGGATGTTGACTTCTGTTTCCCATAGTCTTCTAGTTTGCGGGACATGTTCCTGTTTTCAGAAATCAATTCAAAAAGTTCAGAGTCTGGCATGTTGGCTGACTGAAAAATAAATAATATAAAGTAAATATATAAATTTTTAATTATGATTCCTTTTTATGTAAATTTTGTACCTTTTTATTATCAACAAATATTTAAGCAAAAAGTTGTTTATTGCAAAGACAGACAAATTTTTTCAGATATCTAGATTTACTAATATTAGGGTCACCAAGATTCCAGCAAGGTTAAGTGTCATAAATTGTTTTACAATGAATAATTGTTTAATTACCAGTCTTCTAGAAAGAATTGTAGAATGTATGATATAACAGATTTTACAATAAATGAACAAAATGTATGTAGGTTCTAAACAAAGATGACACCTAGAAATCAGTAAACATTTTTGAACTTTTAACCAAACAATGACTACTTCATGTCTACAAGTTATTTTTCAGAAAAGTCCATCTGAGCAGGTAGTAGTTACCATCAATAATAAAACTTCTGGTTTCCTTGTATAAGTCTTTAATTAGATCCCTTCTGAAGTATACATGGCTCCAACAAGAAGCTCATGTTGTATAAAGAATACAGACATCATGGAAAAGATCTGAAGATTTTCCAGAACAATTAGTAATATGTATGTAAGCACAGTTTGCAAAATGATGACAGAGGCTTCAATTTGATTCCCAATGATGATTGAAGTTTTTAAAATCTTCTCTGGGAAGAACTGCATAAAGATGGGTTTTTTAGAAAAAAAAAAAAAAAAAGTGGCACATCACAAAACTCTCAAAGATTGTAAATATAAGACATTTAGGAAATGTTTTCTTTAGCCTGCCTGGAATGTTTTATCAAACCAGACAGTGGACACAGAGCTTAAATATCTTAAAATAAACAAGACACATTCTTTTTGGGAACTTTATATAAGTTTTAAGCACTTCCTACTCCTTTGACTCTCATGTTTGGATACTCTAGTTCACAGCCATCACTAAATCTTCACTTCAACAGGTAACAAGAACCATAGTGTTGTCTTTACTCATTAACAACAGTAGTGCCAGTGTTACTCTACAGGTGGCAGCACAGTAGCCATTATAAATGTAGTCTTACCATGAGTTGAAACAAGGTTTCTCAGATTCTCAGAAAAGATATGTAAGCTCTAAAAAAACATTGATGTGACTGGTGAGTCTATGATCAGTTATGCAATTGTGAAATAGTGGTCTTTACACTTCAGCAGTGACATTGAAGACAAGCCACATTCAGTTTACCAAGTGCTGTAACACCTGACAACAAAAACCAGTGTGGATGAAATGATTCAAACACATTTCTTCTGGGCTTGTTCTCGTATTCCCAAGACATTTTATATTTTGGGTGTAGATAAAATGACAGGTCTAACTGAATTGCAGTTTTCCTGTAAATAATTAGGGCTCATCACTTTCAGTATGGGGGCAGTGAAGTGGTCCAGTGGTGGACGGGACTCCCAAGCTTGAATCCCCAGATGGAACCAGCTTGGTTCTGGCATGGTTTATTCTCTCTCTTCTTCACCAACCAGCCACATGGGTTTTCTACCACAAAAATGAATATCGTTAGTAGGGACTTTCTGCAGTAGGCACCTGACTAACCTCTGCACCCTGTTCTCCAATGGACACTGAAATAAGGGGTTTCCTCTGTTGAATGCTGCCTGTGCTGATTTCAGCTCTCACAGGTTTGAAGAAGTCTTTTCTTATGACCCTTCTATTATAGAATGGTTTTCTAAAATTGAATCTTTGCCCTTGAGTTGGATTTTGACAACAGATTTCAACCTGATGAAAGTTAAGTTACTGGTCAGTCGGACCTGACAGTGTTTCAGTGACCCCTTTAGAGATGGAAATTCTTATCAAATATCGAACCAACTTAACACTGAGCCAGGAAAACCTTGTATTTCAATTTAGCTTAGTGGTTATGAGGTGGCTGGACTTATGCATTACCTCAGGGAAGAGTGATATTTATCAAAACTATTTTTAACTGATTTATACTGTCCCAATTAAACATTTCCTGGTAGTTTATTCAATTTATTTGCAATTCTATTACTATAAAATTGTTTTCTATTGTTAACAAGTGATGTTATTTTAGCCAGATATTAAACGTGACCACTAATAACCATAGATAACACTGGACAACAACCAATTTGCTACTGAGGTAAATGTACGTCTTAGACTAATTCTAGTATGCTATTTTCAAATCTTAAATCAGAATTATCCAAACACATAAGGATTCTTAGTTACAGAAATAAATGGAAATCTAATGTTATATATTTTGAGTGTTCTTTTTAGTGCTGTGTGTACATAGCAGGTTACATGGGAGAACCACGTGGTTGCCTGCTTACATGTACACACACATGCTTCTTGTGCTTGTGGAATAGCTGAGACGATGCAAATCACTATAAGATCAAAGAATGGCCATCAAGAACAGACCGTACACCAGGCAAATTCAATGTGCAACACTTGTCACTGGTACATTCACAAAGAATATTTCCTCCACCACTGCATATAAAGCTTGGCCTAGAGAAGAGCTTTGTAAAGGCAATGAGTGTTGAAGGTGTGGGATTTCTTTATCTGAAAGAAATATTTGGAGCGATTTTAACTGATGCTGAGTTGAAGGATGGAATATTTGTTGGACCACAAATTCTAGATTTATTTTCCGATCCAGTCTTGCAGTCGAGGCTTAACCCACTGGAGCTGGCTGCATGGGAGGCTTTCACACTGGTAGTCCACAATTTCCTTGGGAACCACAAAGCAGACAACTAAGCTGAGTTGGTTAAAGACATGATAGAAACCTTTGAAGAAATGAGCTTCCGTAGATCGCTGAAGATGCATTTTCTTCATTCACACTTGGATTTCTTCCCAGCCAAACTTGCTGCTGTGAGCGATTAGGGTGGTGAGAGGTTTGACCAGCACATAAGGGCAACGGAAACAGGCTCTCAGGAGATTTGACTCCGACATGATGGGGTACTGTTGGTTTCTTCAGAGACAAACCACTGCTATTCACAAGCACAAAATCAACTACTTAAAGCAGTTAATGTATACTTTATACAATGTGTTTCAGCTTATGAATAACAGTTACTGTACAATATACAGTGTGTTTATATTGTGAAATGAAGTTATTTTTTGCAATTTTGCGATGTACTTCATTTATTAATAATGACTGAAAATGCCATTTTTCTGTAACTACAAATCCTAATGTGCTGGGTCAATTCTGACTTCAGATTTGGAATCAGCTGCTTGATTTGATAAACAACACCTACATATACCTTGGTAGCAGACGAAAAGTTATTTTTTGTTGTCCAGACCCACTTACAACCTTAATTATTCTGCGAATATCCATTGACCTGCTCCTAAACATCTTAAGCACAAGTAACTCTAATACTTTTGGTCAGGTAGCACATTCCAAATGCTTAAAACTCGGGAACGTTCTAGAAAATTTTAGCTCTCTTCTCTAATAATTTAAAATATCCTATCTTAAATAATGTCTGCACACCAGCACAGTATATTCAAGATGCAGGCAATGTATTTATAGGAACTAAATAAAATTTTTATTTTTGTTTTTATGTCTGATGTTGCAGTTACTGAATTCAAACATTCTGTTAGCAACTGAAACTTGTTTGCCTTTTATCTTATTTATGAAAGCAAGGCAGAGTTTACTAGTCTACTATTTTGCTCTTTGGTACTGAACTAAACCAGAAAAAAGATGCATGAGACAGCCGAAACAAAATCTTCGAAACGGAAGCCACATGAATTACCTACCTTGCTGTATAGAACATCTAGCCAGTAATCAGCAACTTTTGCCACAGAAGAATAACATTCCTCCAGTGTTTTTCCTTTGAGAAATGCTTCAAACACAGATGACTGGAATATTTTAATCAGTTCCAACTCCCCCCTCCTTTTAACTTCAAATCCCTGAAATAGCGAAAATAGAGAACAGATGTAGTAAATACACTGGCAACCAAACCATAATTATGAAATTAGCAAGCACATAAGATGATAATCCAATGAAATTTTGCATATCAAAAGTTTGAAAATAAACTATTTTTTTTCTTCTTTTACATGTATAGATTTTCTAAGTCACCTTGTATACATGTAGCCGTACTGAACAATAAATCGATTCTTGTCATACAGCCAAAGTTCATTGAAAAGACCAGGTATGATCTACATTTTCAACCAATTTGTATAACACAAATATGGAGTCTTGCCACATCAAAAGCTTGAGTATATGAACAGTGCCTGGGATTTTATAGGAGGGATGAATCATACATATTCAAGTATATGATGCAAAAACTTTATTATATTTGATCTTCCTACACCCAAATTTTAAAAAAAATCCAACAGAATAACACCTCTAAGCAGAATGTTATTTGAACTATCATTGTAAGGATGTAATAATGAACAGCAGGAGAGGAAATATCAAAGCTGACTAATTCAATACTTTTGGAAAAATGCATGATTTTTTGTTAAGAGTTGCTTCTAAAAACCACCAATTAATCAGTACCATTTAGAACTTTTTCCATCATTTGGCTGGGAACAGCACTGCACCATTCTCTTAGACATGAAAGTTACTATGCAGACCAGTAGAGTTACTGATGAGACTTAATTTATCTATTTTTCGTTTTGGATAAAGACAGACAAGGTACAAAACAAAAAATGTTCATGACCGCTTTCTGTGTTACCAATCTCAGTGTCATGAATTTTAAAATAACTTAATTTGTGATCTGTTGAGTGAGGGCAAGACATCAGAAATAATAGAAACACCATGTGTATGCCACCAAGCAACAATTATCATGTATGTGAAGATTTTTGGTCTTCCTGATAGGAGAGCTGTCATTTTCCATAACTCGAAGTTAATGACAAACACAGCTACAGAGTTAATTAGGCTTGTTTATAAAGACTCCTCTGTTCAATAAGAAAACTAAGATGAAATTTGGTACCATATAAATCATAGTCCTTGAGATATTGTTTTCAGGTTTGGTAAATGTAGCCCCTATGACATCTAACTTATGAAAAAATTTTAAATCCTAATAGACAGATGCTTTGAGCAAAATCTCACTTCATTTGTAAATGCCAACAGTATTCATTTTTATTTAAGCATTCTCACAACAAACTGCCTAAAGACCATGAAACACAACGGGACTACCAAATCTCTAACTTTGATCAAGTTATTATATATAAATATATTCCATCAAAGGTAAGATGTTGTGAAAAAAGTCTGTAAAATGTCTAGATGTTCAGAAAGTTTGTCACTGTCATTCAGCAACACTGCATGCCAAGTATTTATAAGTGAAATGCCAGTGCCATAAAAAAAAAATGATTGAGCTTATGCGCCAAAGTAAATGAATCCTCAGACCAATTCAAAACTTTTTAACCTTTAGTTCCGCAAGGGAGCCATCGAGGTTGAACACCGCATATCTCTTCTTCAACCTCTTCCCTTCTTCTTTTGAGGCTGGCAGGATCATGGCCAAATATGGACCATCCACTTCAAAGAAAATAGAGTTCTCACTGCATTTAGTATAAACTAAGCCTGCTGGGTCTACCAGTTCTTGGTACTGATGATTGGTGAAGTGATCCTGCAGGAAGAAGACAAAGATCTTTTGGAGTTGCAGCCATGGGAAAAGAAAGAACATCTTAACTAAAACTTCTGACTAATTAATTCTGATCATAAGCTACAGCACCAGTTGTGCTTTCAATGAAAATATTAAACATTCTGGATGGTGATCACTCTTTAGTATTAGAAACAGAAAAGGCTTGATAAGTTGAATACTAATTAATTTTGCTTACTTTTTTACATATTACCCAGACTTTATTCATCATTAACCCCCTGCTCATAAGATTTTAGTACTGTTATATTTAAAAATTACTAGTTTTTACATAATAGTAGCCTTGGACATTGGTAAATAAGGTAAAAGAAACAAATTATTTTTTTATTAAAAAAAAAACAACAAACAAACAAGTCATAACTACATTTATCAGCATCAAAATGTCTTCTCTTTAAAACAATAATGAAATTTTCAAACTTTAAGTCCTCTCCACTTGCAACAAACTGTTTATTTCTTTCTTTGAGTGTAAACGTAGTAAATAAAAGTTGCATACTGAAAAAAAAAAAAAAAAATACAAAGGAAGAAAACTGTACAGCCTTCATGGTACACACCTTCACCATGATGTTCAGCATGGCTCCGGGATAGGAGATGGTCACTTTGGATTTTTTGGGATCTGTTGTTTTGACAATGTAGTTCTCAGGAAAAGTAGCAGGCAACACACACCAGATGCCATCTGTGTCCAACTCAAGAGGCCTTCTACAACATCAAGAAAGAGTGGCAACAATGACAAGATCATCTGGAATATAAAGTATCAGCAAAATGTGTGTACTACACATGGCTTGAGCTACCAATGAAAAAATAAACAGTACCTTTCCTCATCTGGCAAAGATAAAAAAAATCTCACATGCTACCAAACACTTTTGTTTTTTTTTTACATATACTTCCAGAACATGGCGTCCATTCACTTCAGCAACAATTTAATAACAATTTTTATTCATCAAATACTAATGGTGGTAGCTCTTATAATTCTATTTAGTTTGAAGCTGCTAAACATCCTAACGAGACAAACAAACAAAGACAGTCCATGCCATGCTACAGTTTTGCAGTTAAGTTAAATGTTTTAACTACCAGGAAAATGTGCAGCTAAAAGCTTCTGTCACAAAAATGTCTAGGGCCTCCAGGTGATGCCATATACCCGCTTATCTTTATTAGAGCCTCAAAAATTTTAATAACTAGGTAATGAGAAAGAAAGTTAAATGTACTACGTGGAATGTACTCTACGTAGAAATCTTGTCAAAAATTCAAATCTGACTTAGCCCAAACATTGGAAACGGAATATCCACTATTGGAAGTTCTTTAACAGAGTCCAAATGTAAACTTTCTTTATAAAATAAGACGCAGGTTTGATTCAGTAAGCAGTTAACCAGCAGAGAATCTGCAAGGCAAACAAATAAAAAAACAACAACAACAACAACAAAGCACCTTCAAATACTATATCTGTATTAAACTTTCTAAATTAAAAATTATCCCCCCTTTGATACAGGGAAAGACTTACTAACAAGGTTAAAGAAATAGCTCCAGCTGACATCCTTATTATATATTAAGTTGAAAACAGCAAAACAGCTTGCACCATCACAGGTGAATGTGAATTCTCTTTCTTATTTTCAGGAGGGAAACTCACCCAATTTGTTCAATGATCTCACGAGCCTTGGTGATTATCTTTGCTCCGGTATAACACACCACACCAGCCATCTCCATGCTGTACCACCGAGCTCTGCAAATACCAACGTGCAACAAATTTTGTATTATTTTATGTTGAACTAAGTTCATTAAAAATATCATGTTTTCTACCTTTAATCCTACAAATAGTTAAGAGAGCACCAGAAACTTGGTGACAATCTTAGCCCACCGAATTAACTGCAAACATTGAGCAGTCATGCTACTAAATAATGACATCAGACTAAAGGCAGCACAAAACAGAGAGAGAGAGACTCCATTATTTCAGTAATAGACAAACAACTCTTTCAAAATACAAACCCCAAGCATACTGCTGTTAGTACCAAATGACTTCCTCACCCACTTATAGTTCTTATTAACTTTTTTTTAGTATTAAAAAGAATAAAAACGGTGCAATTCAAGAGTAAACTAACAAGGTTTTAATCTTTGGAGGTTGTTATTCACAATCATCATTATCAATATACCGTCTAATTTTGATTTGCTATTCCAGCATTTATGGTTTTCATATCAGCCAGTCAGATGCGGTATAATAAATACAGCCAGAAACAGTGTACACTTACTAAACTGCTCGACAACTGTTTTTTTTTCGATGAAAGCCGGCTAGGATCGCTTCTCGGCCTTCTCTGACTACGGGGCATCGTGTCCTTAGCCTTCCATCTGTGGTAACAGGCTGAGTGCCACGCCTTTTGGGCGTGGTCACTTGGGATCGGCTCTGGAGGGCAGGGGGCGAGTACTCTGTTTTGTCGCTTGCAGACGGAAAGTCCCCTACTTGAAAAAAGTGGAGGGCGAGGGATGCTTTTGCCCTCGGCCTGCCTGTCTGGCTGGAAAGGTTAGGCTCGCCAGGTCCGAAAATCGGTCCTGACGTGCTTGAGCCCCCCCCCCCAAGATAGGTTTTAGGCTGGGGAAATGATCCTTCCCAAATGGAGTTCACTCCGACTGAAGCTTTTGCTTCCTCTAACATGGGGACGCTTCGGAAACTCCATCCGGCCTTTTTGGTCTTCACCAGGAGCTTGCTCCACTAGAGGTTTCGGCCTCTCCCACATCCTTCTCTTCGGAGATACACACACTTGCACATACATGCATTACAACACACACAAAAAAGATCGATGCTTCACATGGGGAATGAGCTTTAAATCTAAAGGATTAACAAAGGAGTTGATTTTACTGTTTTTGACAGGTAAGTGTCACTTGCACAAAAAGTCAAATTCAGTAAATAACTTTACCCTAGCTTTGGAACTTGAAAGCCAGTCTGGGTACTGATCAGAGTCAAAAGAGCCGGTGTTTCTGGCACAGGTTGTCAGAGAAGCCTGGTTACTGTAGATTTTCCGTGAGTGACGAGCCGGTTAATACCCATCAAGTTGGGCTACATGGGTGTGGAAGAAGCAGAAACCAGCCAGTAACTACTGAGAAGTTGGTGAACAACCTGATTTACGATAGCATTGCTATCTGCAGCAGGCTCTGGCTCAAAGAGAGGTGGCGAGGAGCATGCTGCTGCCATCTGAGTCCCACAGGGCAGCTGGACTCCAGCCAGAGGTTGTGGGGCAAAATACTCCTACCCACTCTGAATGTAAACCCAAGGTTAGGGCAAAGAAAGCAATGAGTTGAACCTACGCAGATACTGTCACTAAGTGCATAGACATATGATGATTTTGTAACCTTCTTGTAGAGTTACAAAACTAGGCTTTCATACTCTTGTAGCAACATGATACTGGCAAAATCAGGTTGGAGTTTCGCTCCAAAACAATGCTGTGAGGACAGATCAGTTCCAATGGCAGATGCCAGATGCCAGATGCCAGTGAAATGACCACAAAGGTGAATGATGGAAGGAAGAGGCTGCTATTCTGTAAGGACAGACTTGTGGCATCATCCCTTAGGGCAGCAGCTGGGGTGAGGACAAGAGTGGATGCCATTTTGTCAAACCCAGAGTGGCCAGGGCATTTGCCAAAGTACTGTCTAAGATGTCCCCAGAAGTAAACAGCTTGGTGTTCGACCTCAGAGGTGCTGATACCATTGCATGGGTGAAGGTATGAGGTCACCCCTTGTCAGCCCCCAATAACGTTCTGGCTCTGTTGCTGTGAAAACACAGCAGGGTACAGTAGAATTCAAGTTTGATACCCTTCCAGGTCATCCATTTCTGTCAGAGTGGGGAAGATCATCCCAAGGAGATTGATGACTACGATAAATGTGCGCATGTGTAAGGTAACCATCTTGTACCACAACTGGCCCAATCAAACTGGCCTGGTCTGCAGAACCAGGGGTCACACCCTGAATACCTGTATGGAAAAGAAATTGGAAGGCAATGACCAGCAAGGCATAGTGGTTTCTGGTCCAAAGGATGGTCAGCATTAAAGCCGAGGACACAGTGATTGGGACTAAGATCTTGGACATGGTGCCTGCAAGGAATATGAAGGGAAAATCTTCTTCTCAGCATGTGGCAGCAGCAGAGACTGCCACATTCCAAAAGAAAGGAAGGGTGAGGAAAAGTCGAGTTTCCATGTCCATTCAATCCCTACCACCAGGGGAAGGCAAGGGAGTATCGTGAAGCAACCCCCATTCTTGGCAATACTGTGGAAGAAGAAGGACCCAGTAAACCACAGCAATAGCTAAGTCACCTGGTGACAATAAGGCATCCACTATTGGATTGCTCAGTGCAACCATGGAAGTTGGTGCTTAGGTGGATCCTTCCATTTAGCTGACTTTTTCAGGTGGTGACTTAATCTACCATCTATCAATGAACATTTCTACAATTTTGAGATTATGGTTAGTACAGTGAAATTTCTTCCCTTCAACATCAGAGGGACCAAAACTAAAACCACATTTTGATGCCATTTTTAGGTAACTTAGTTAAAAATAACATAGATTTATCCTGCAAGTAGGGGCTACATCTCAATATCCAGACTCTAAATTTGCCAAATGGAAAGGACAGAAGCGAGGAAATTTAAATTCTACAGGACACAAATACGGAGTAGCTATTCTGTTTCTCCCCAAGTTGAAGTTCAATGTAGAACATTCTCACAGCCAGCATTAAACTAGAAAACCAAACAAAGGCCCAGATAGCCTCAGCATATGCTCCCAACATTCCAAGGGAGCCTATAGAGTCCTTTCAAAGCTTCAAATTAGTATTAGAAGTTCTATCCTAGAGATGTGGTTTATGTAATGGGTGACTTTAACTGCATCCCAGACCATAACTTAAATAAATAGTGACTTGACACTAGCCAGAGGATGCATCTATGCAGAGTTTCACAGCTGCCAGCTTTGTGCTTGCAGCTCAGCCAGACAGATCTGCTTAAGACTAAATGGCCAGATACTATGTCATATACCATTACTGTAATGGGTCTGGTGTAGCCACCAGAGTAGAGATTGTAGGTTAGCTCTAAACCACATCATCCCCAAATCAGTGCTAGCTTCTGTCAGATTAGCAACCAGGGGACCCAGGACTTAGAAACTCAAACACCTCTATTCTGAAGAAGTTGGGAGCGTACAGTTGTTCTGAGAAGACTGGAGAACGAAATAGGTTACTGACTATGATGGAATAGGGGGATGTAGGAAAACCAATGCTGAAAAAACTCGGCACAGAATATTGTCAGGTCAGAAACGAGTACAGGCAGTATAGGGAAGATGGTGTTAAATGTGAAATTAAACTAGAATTAACCATTGTGTCATTAGGTTCCCCAAATGTAAATAGGATCTGCAACACTACAAAAACATTAACAGGGTTAACTAGTACAAAAGCAGGTCGTGGTGGTAGAGTAATGGCCAGAGCACAGGCCATTAGAAAAGGAGGTTGTACCAAAGCTTTCTGTGGATTGGGGAAAGGCTACAGAACGTAAACTAATGACTGGTCTAAAAACTAATGCAGCTGTAAATCACTGAGATAATGAATATTATAAAAACTTGATATTATAAACAGATGCATACCTGGGAGAGAACTTACCCTCGCGCTCATGACACTTTTGGGCAACCCAGAGAATAAACTAGACACTGAAGAGGCTGAGCTCTGTGAAGTCCCCATAACCAAAAACAAAGTAAAAGCTGCCATTCGGGCATTAAATAATGATGGATCCCCAGGGAGTGATGCCCTTATGCCCAATTTCTATAAAAGGCTTGAAGATCTGTTAGTTAGCAATCTGACCACTATAGTTAATAGTGCATTCAAGCATGAAGCTCTCTCAATTGGTCAGCAAAGCACCACTCTCTGAATAATTGAAGGCCAATTATTCTCTAAAATTACAATTACAAGATTATAGATAAAGTGTCAGTAAACAGACTAGCCAAAGTTAGGCATAAAATCATAGGGAAGGACCAAATCTGCTCAGTTAGGGTTTGGTCCATTAAAGGTTCTTTCCACCACACTCCCCACCCAGCTGTCATGCTAGCTGTTAATCAGATGAAAGGATTCATAGGTTATACTGGTGCTTTCTGTTCAGGTTCAGGTGAGACTTTATTAGTTAGTTAAAGTTATGTTATGCTACACCAATATCCGGACAAGAACCCGTCAGAACAGCTTTGCACTGGCTTACTTTAAAACCAAACCCTCCCGTGAAATACAGCAGGACAGCTCTCTGTGTGTTACTGCATGTAATCATTATGAAAACACTGGCCTGTATGATCCTTGCTAAGGAGAAAATTAGAGAGAAAGTTATAACAGACAAAATAGAATCTAAAATTACCCATTAGGCTGATGACACCATCACCACCCTGCAGAACTCAAAGAGCTTGCTGGCCACACTTGGCAAACTCATGCTGTATGAGAATGTTTTGGTTTTGTTAATTCAGGCACCAGATGCAGAGGAAGCATGGCTGGGCCAGAAACAGAATAAAGGTTCTGGGTAACATGCACACATCTGTCCCAGTGAGAAAGATACACAAAACAATTTGACTTCTCAGTTGAACCTGGGCCAAAAATTCTGCTATAAATTTAATAACCGACTGATTATCTCAGACATTCCTAATCGATAAGATACCTCCAGGCCTTATTACTCACCCTTTCCTCATCACATAGCCATAAAAAGAGTTCAGGATGCATTTATGAGCAAGCTGCAGTGAGTCATACAACACCACCATCCCATTGGCTCGTTTGATCTCAGCAGCATCCTTATAGGCTTCAGCTTCAGCCAGCTTGCGTTTCCAGACTTTTGTCAAGCCCTTGAACTCATACCTCCGATCGCGAAATGCCCTCACCGTGTCCACGTAGAAGGAATTCTCACGCTGACAGATGGTGGTAAGTTTCTCCTCCACGTTTGTTATGTGCACCTTCTTGTAAGCCTTCCTGCAGTATTCTGTAAAAGTAAAGCAACTATTTCATCAAGTTTTAAACAAAGTAATAATAAAATAAACAATAACAAAAAAGAAACAAAGTATATCTGCATACAAAGCGATAACTACTTTCAAATTTTAAAGAAAGCTCCGTCACATTTCCTGAATTTTGACATGCGGCAGATTTATTGTGTTTTGATGGTATTCAAAGGACAGGTGATTCAAACCAAAAGATCTGTGTATAGATACTTAACTCTCCAGAAACAATGATAATAGAACGCTGCACCACAATAATTTTTTTTTTGGTGGAAAATGGCAAATAAGTGGCAGTTATAATGTAGATTAGCATTTGGTGGAGCCAACTCCTGCAGCATGATCAGCTGCTACTCTGTTTGGCATCAACTCAACAAGATTTTGCATCATGTTTGGGTACGGGTTCACTCACATCCAGGTGAGAGCTTCTGTTAACTATATCATATTAGCACAAAGTAGAAAGGTTGCTCAACTCGATTTGATTCATATCAGAGCTATTGGGTAGCAAAGAAACTGAATGCCTTGATTCTCCTTCCAGATTATGGTCACATGAGACACATGGCATGTATCATCCTCCTCCTGAAGAATATGGGCATCAAATTTCAGCATGTCTTGTTGGTAAAACGGTAGGAGGGTCTTTAAAATGGCAATGTATCTGGCAGAATTGAAATGTCCTTTGACAAATACCAATTGTCTTTCCATCCTGCCAGGTTGCAGCCCATAACACAACTCTACCGTCTCCATACTTGACCACTGGCTAAAGACAGTGGGTCGAAAATCTTTGTTAGGTCTTCTACAAAACCAGCTGTGACCTTTAGATGTGAAGAGCTGAAACCTGGACTCCTCTGAAGGGCACACACTGCCAATACTCCAGTTCCTGCCAGATCTTTCAAGGAGTTTTAGTAATACTAAATATCTAAATATACACTATCTGTAGCTAAGATGGCAGTGATACGGCTGGACAGTTCTTTGGCTCATCTCTGTTCTGCTGCACTGGTAATAAACACATTTATTGATAACAAATGGCATGTTCTTGTCCTGGTGTCACTGTTAAACACCTTCCAGGTCCAGCAGCGGCATTCATCTCAGTATACTTTTTGAGGCACAGATCCAAAAGAAATGTCAAGATTTTGGCAATCTGTCATTGACTTCAGTCACACTCCAAAAAAAATATAATGGGATATGTTAGACATCCAGTATATACATAATCACACCTGAAATAAGTATATATCAAAATAACATGGCAGGGTACTGTACATAACTTAGGCAATCTAAGTCTTTGCCTTCTTTCTTGATAATTAAAACTGTGCATACATCCAGTCATTCTAGTTGATCTCCTTTGCATTCTCTCCAAAAATACAATGCCTATTCAGTAATGTGGAACCACATACTCCAAGATGGGTTTTGTAGAAGTAAACTGCACCTTCTGCCATTATCGCACTCGATGTCACACAAAGCTTTTGGCTTGTCAAGTTACATTTATAACTCAGTGCATAGAGCAATGGAAGTAACTAGCCTTCACATTTATTACAGATAAGGACAGTGAAAAGTTAAATCC
Organism: Nautilus pompilius; assembly: GCA_018389105.1. NCBI lineage: Eukaryota > Metazoa > Mollusca > Cephalopoda > Nautilida > Nautilidae > Nautilus > Nautilus pompilius. The sequence continues at coordinate 207,925 of JACATO010002179.1, read as the reverse complement.
ATCTTTTCCTCAAATGTTTCTTTGTTGTTTTTTCAACAAGATGTTGGTTTGCAGTATCTACTTCTTTTTGGAGGAAGTGTAAAAAATAAATCTAAAGCAAGCAGAGTTGTTTGGCAAAAAATTTTTTTTTTTTTGGTGGTATATAATGCAAATATAGTAAACACTATGCCCTGGAATAAACCCAGAAATATCTAAAAACTTGATACCCTCTAGGAACAGAAGCTTTGTAAAGCTGAAAAATATTTGTATGCAAATATAATGTCAACATTGCTGTTTTGCTTTTCTCTCTTAAGTTCTCTTTAGTTAACAACTCATTAAGTTTACAACGGTCACAGCGGTGACTGACCTGCCAGTCTCTTCTTCTCAATGGCTGCCTGCTCTTCATTTGGAAGTTCATGAAATGCTCTCGGAGGGCCATCAGGGAAGATGGGTGGAAACTTTTCGTTCTCCAGCTGCTGCTGAATTCGTTGAAATTCACTCCGCGTAGCTGGCACTGCATAAATTTTCAAATGGCATAACATTAGTGAGTGGAAATTCAGCCGCTGTATTATGAGTGGTAACTTTATACATTAACTTAAAATAATAAGATATCATTTATACATATTTATTAAAACATTAAATGCATATAAAAATGAAATGGCAAAGGAATTTTAAAAATAACACACAAAATATCAGATTTTTCAATTTAACCACAAAAATTTTTAATAAAAATAAAGTAAACAGATTTTCCATCAAATCAAATATTTCATTTCCAGTATTTCAATTTTTAAAAAACAAAACATGTAAATACATAACTGATGTATTATTTTGCAATATATTCAGTTTAAAATTTCAACTAAGAATTTTTTAAAGTTAAAAGCTGATAAAAACATGCGACTGCCAAGTGTAGTTTTGGAGGTGGCAAAAAATTAATTCACATTACTAATCTTTACTTATTGTTCAATATATCTTGAAAAACGTTAAATATGTCCAAAGAGAAGATTGGAAAGCTAAGCAGGTAAAATATAGAAAGTTTTCTGAAGATAAAGCATATAATAATAGTAATTATAATAAATACCCATCCAAAAAATAAAAAAAAAAAGTTTTTTGTACACAGACTGTAGATGACATTTCTTGATGAAAATAATCATAAAAATACCACCCCTAGGTAGCTTTAGTAATTCTGACACATGGTGTGAAATTCTAGAAGCTAAAAGTGGAGACAAAAGTGTCATACTGAATTCGCCGCGCCACATCCACTCCATCTTCCGCTGACAGGTGGCACCAGGTTTGTTGAAGTCGCAAGCTGCACACGTTGCTTCATCTACTATAGCTGATGGCTACAAAAAAAAAAAACAATAAAAAGCAGATATAATAAACATTTCACAACCATTTTGTGATAAAACACTACCACTTAAATTTGAACCTCTAGGAATTTCAGATTATTGTTAATAGATGACAAAGTGACTGACCATGTCATTTGTTGTTTAATGAAAACCCGCCCTACCACCAAACAGGAGGATACAATCAATCAAATGGATTAACGGCTTTAAGTCAAATCTGATGTATTCACACCTATGAACCTATACAGATTTCCTCAAACCTTTAAAACTAACTACTTTGGTGTATCACTGCTTGTTTTTTTTTTAAGAGATGATAGCAAACCTTCAAAACCTTTTCTGGAAAAGGATGAGCAAATTAATTTGCATTGCAGAGTTGTCAGCCACAGCTTCATAAACATTTCTTAGCAAACACTTCATAAGTTCACTGAAATGCCCTGGCAAGTAAAATAAGTGTGAAAGTGTCAGTAATTTGGTAGACAAGCATTTTCTTTTAATATATATATAGGGTTCTATATATATATATATGTGAGCTGTAAAATTCCTGCCCCTCTTACTTATCTAGCAGCTGATGATGCAGAGAATGGCCATAATTATGACAGCTCTTAGAGCTAGTTACTAGAAAGATTTTGGGACAGTGGTTGCATTGAGAGATTCTGCCTGACTGGACTACCCCATCTTCACATAGCTGAATCAGATCTTTAACAATGAACACTGCATCAGAGAGAAAGAAAACAAACAACAAAAGCAAGTGTCGTTTTTTTTTTTAAAAAAAAAAAAAATTTTCCAATAAAGATAAAGCACTACAATGAAAAATGGAAAACAGAAATAGTAGTAGGGTAGAATATCTACATCAGCACATCTCTGTTACATTAAAGAATGGCCTGCAATTTCCTTATGGAAAAGATGCAAAATATATAAATCGTATGGGTAGGTCGTTAAACCTCCAAGATCAACAGAGAAATTGCAGATAAGTGAAACATCTTATAGACATAGCAGTTTACAAGCAAAAGGGTCAGGTCTTTCAGCATAATTTGTTACTGAAAGATACTGAAATGATATCTCCTTCACCTGAGGAGGAAAGGCTTTATGACTTTCTAAGACTTTAATATGAATTCGGTGAAAAACACGAATACTTAACCCCCTTTTTTTTAACCACTCCATACTGCCATTGACCAAAACATGTAAGAGCAGTACTTCAGACATTACAGCATCTCCCTCTAGAATTCTGTGCACATTAATTAACCAGTGCTATAAACTAAAGCTAGCTGAATACCTTCTACATTATTTATGCACTGATCAAAAGTTCCTCTGTAATGATTGCTGCTATTGTCCCCTTCAGAGTGAATAAGTTGACAACAGCATAAAACTTTATTACGTAACTGAGCAACACTGTGGAAACCCAACAGCATGAAGTGAACAAATTCTTTTAGTTATCAACAGTTACCGATTCCAGGTGGTCATCATTTTTTTTAAAAAATGGCAAAAGTTTCAGTAAAATACTGATGTTAATAATAAAAAAAGAAGAGAAAAATGTAATTGGTTTGAAGTATATAACTAGTAAACCATTGGTTAGATCAATTCTAGATCATAAGTGAACAGTCATGGAATTCCTATTCCATTAAAGATATAAAGTCTCGAAAATGTCTACAAAGGCTTGAACAAGGAGAGGTATCAGGAATACCTTACATATTTAAAACTACTCTGAGGGACCTAAATGACTTATAAATAAACAGCATAAATTGGTCAGTAGTGATAGTGTGAAATAGTGCTAATAGTCCCAATGATAGGTTGGTCATTCTTCTTCCCTTGAAAGGAACCTGTATAAGTAAGCATGATGGCTTCCAACCTCCTAATAACAAAGCCCAACCATTCAAGTTGTCCGAAACCAACCCAATACAGAACTTGTTTTGATTCGTTTTTGACGACTGAAGGATCTTTAGAGAATGTAATGTGCCCACTGCATATCTGATATAAAAAGATAGAAATCTTCAAAACTAAGAGCTGACCCCCCCCCTTTCAACTGAAATAACAAACTTAATTTTGCTGGATTCATTAGACAAAAACCTTGATAATAACTAAAAAAACTATTTTAACTCAACAGATATCCTGAAAAACCATTGCTGGCACAACCAAATACGTCTGACAGTTATCTTTAAACATCAACCATAACGTGCACACCTGTAGTCTATTAGTGAGAATGATATTCGGGTACATGGCTCCCACGTCGAGGTGATAAATGATGGGATTCTCCAGCCTGTTTGGACAATCTCGCAGCATCGACAGCCTTTCCAAAATGTCGCCACACACCTACCAAGAGAAACAAGAAGCTGCAACACATTGACCACCATGCATAATGACAAATATATAACAACAGATGTAATAATTAACAGCACCTTTACTTAAACTGCTTTCAATGGACAACCCAATGGTTAATTTCTGTAATAACAGCCGTGTGTTGGCACAGTAATTTCTTTCCGCTGCAATAAAATGTCTAAGAAAAAATTCTTTAAAACAAATAAATCAAGAATTTACCTCAGAGTAGTTGGTGACTTGTTTCAGAGGGATCTTCTCTTCAACTTCAATAGCATGCTTTATGGTCCGCTCCACGTTTTCAATCAGGGTTTGAAAAGCTTCCGGGACCTAAAGAAAGAATTAAAAAAATGTTCTCATACCAGTCACCTCACCCGAGGGACAATCAAAACTTCTTAACCCCCCCACCCCCCATCTCATATTCACTACACCTCCAATCCAGGTGTGCAAAATTCTGGCTGTTTCTCTCTCTCTCTTTTAAAATTGTATTCGGTGCTCCTCACAAAGGCTATCAAATGGATGCAGTTCCAGTCTGCATCTATCCGGCGTCCCAGGCACCAACCCCTTCAGCTACTCTAGTCAAGTTGATAGCGGCATCGCCCGATATCTTCAAAACACAGCAAAGAGCCTACCTCAGGCAGCGGCGGCTAAACATCCAGGTAAAAGACAAAAAACGATTAGAAAGGTGCGTCCAACTGATGCACAAGTCAGACACGCTGCTTTCTCTGAAGCCACCCAGATGCTGCAGATTTCCTAACCTGTCCGTGGCAGATAGCAACAACAACAAAAAGATTTTCACGCAACCCACAGCAAAGCACAGAACCCGTTGGCTCACCATCCTGAATCGACAGGGCAAGTCTGCCCGAAAAACCCCGCACTCCAGCGCCTCCACATGACCACCCACATATGTCTCCGAGTCAAGCAAGTGCCCATCCTCGGTCAGCTTGTTCAGCATGGTCTCCTGCTTGTTGGGGAAGATGATGTTGGCATCAAAAGCCTGCACCATGAGCAAAGCCTCACACAATGTACCTGACCCCTTTCGCAGAACCTGTAGTTTAGAGAAAAAAAGATGAAACAACAAAGGAGAACATACAAGCACCCCACTAAGAAATTGAAAAGAAAAAAAAAATCGAAGGAATAAATGAATAAAATATCGGAACACTTTTTAGGAATGTTAATATCTCTGAAAGCTATGGCTATGAAAAGGAGACTTAGCCATCATCATTATCGAAGAGCCTGGTACAGAGCAACACACAAGGTGTGGTGGGCTCTCACAGTTGCAAAAGAAATCCAACAAAAATCAGATATTTTAGAAAGGAGCAGGAGCTTTCACTTGTAATTAACAGTGTAAAATACATCTATGCAACTTTTTATGAGAATCACCCAGTGATTTATAAAACTGTTTGTCCCTTCCAGTCACAAATGATTTTCACATGGCATACAGGTTCATTAGGTATTGCAGTGTACAGACAGAAAGTTCAATGATCCAAATCATGTAAAGTAACTAAGATGTCAAAAAAAAGTACACAAATATTGAACATCTATTTTCTCTGAATTTCCAGAGGGCACCAGCATTCAACAGGACGAGTTTTTCTGTGATTGTGTCACTGCTTCTAACTTTACATCTTAAAAAAGGGGGGGCACCCCTTCATGTTAATTTTTCTTGTAACCAAATGTACGCATACCACACGTTGAAGTCTGCAGTTCCCTCTTTATGTCAGCGAACTCAAACAATAACAAAAAATGATCAAAGAGAAAGCAGAATTGCAGCTTGCAGATACATTGTACTTGATGACAATCAGATCAGCAGTTAATGCAGTCTGACACCTGAGCCAAGAAAGAAAAGATCTCATAGTTTGTGCCCTAGCTCATCCACTCTGGACTGAACAGCTAAAAGGCTCTGAAGGCGGTGCATGTAAATCTTTGGATGTTGTTTTCTCAGTAAGGACAATTTAGAGTTTCGAGAAACTTTGAACTGTATCTCTGCAACCGTTCAAATTTTGAACAAGCAGGTTGAGAAATTCGAAAACATTTCTCATGTAAAGTTGTACTGATTATGGAGGAAATGCAGTGGGAGTCTTGCAAACTAAAACATGACACCACTTGATAATATGCCAAAAAAACTATATTTTCTCAAAATATTATACTTTTTTTTATAGAATTAATGAGTAAGTTTTCTGTAATTTATGTGATGCAGAAAGGAAACAAAGCAAATTTATTTCAATGCTTATTCCTTCATGTTATAGACAAAAGATAGAAGACAACAAACAAGTACACTGACCCTGTCTCATAGTGAACAGTAAGCTGCTAAACTTGATAATGACTCATCAGACGCACATCAGATCAGAAAACCACCTCTCTCAAAATGTAGCACTTACATAAACTTGTTCATTGCATAACATTGACGACAAGGTCACCTATAATTGTCCATTATCCTAGGATAACTTTCACGCTTCACCTATTGTTCCAAGACCATGCCAGATACTAGACAAGTGTTAAGTAACCTAAGTGTTATGAGCTCAGTGTGATGGTTTATTTACTAAGCGATATCTTCTAAGTAAAACTGCGTACTGAATGTTAGAATTTGAAATTTGAAAAAGTTGGATTATTCAAAGGTCAAAAATAATAATAATAATAATAACAACAACATTGTCTTCTGCTGAGACCAAAAATCAATGTGTTTTGACTGAATGTTGATATACTCAGAGGCAGTTTTAGATAGAGTCTCCTGTGCTTCCATATTTATTCATTTATTAACTAACAAAGACTTCAGACATTAGGTAGATAAATTTCCTAAAACAAAAATAGTAAAGTGTGTTTTTATATCACATTTAGTATTATATTTTTTACGGTAAACTTACAATCAAAAGAAGCAATGATAAGAAATTATGCATAGTAATTTTATCCAAAAATATTTATTTAAATAAATAAATAAATAAATACAGCTTAGGACATTTTCACTTGAATGTCCAAGATTACAGTTGGCAGAAATTTTTCCAAAGAACTTTAAATGCATTACAGCTGAAAGTTGACAAAAAAAAATGTCATTCAGGAAAGGAGAAAGAGAAAGAAATAGATTTCTTTTTAGCCTGTCAGGCATTATTACTCACTTCATCTGGTTCCATAGGAATGATTGTACAGAGAGCAAAAATGAATGGGTGAACGTACTTCATGTAGAGATAGTAGGTAGCAACAGCGTCTGATACAGAGTAGTTGGACAGCACCTAGACAAATAAGTAGTCAGAAGAAAAATAAATTACTTAAGAGCAGTCAGATAGTCATCATTTAATCTTTAAGAATCTCAACACATGAATGGTGTACGTGTCTCTTTGGAGATTAAGATTTGTTCTAGTTCTGAAACTGCAACAGATATTTTAGAAAGAAAATGAAATATCATTTCATATAATTTTAAAGCAAATATGAGAAGTGGCACCACCAAGTAATTATTTGCAATTTATTGTTGTCAAACTTAACAATAAACAAAAATGCCTCTCAGCTATTTGAAATGCAACAAAATTATACAGTAAACTCTAGATATAGTGGCACATGTCACAGCTCTGGCAGCAGACACGGCAACCAACTTAAGTTTGTTTAGTCACCATCTTGGAAATGCGCATAGCTCATTTCTCTTGCCTTTTATCATACGATAACTTTTGCCCCCCCTCAACAATGGCTCCTAAATTTAACAAAGCAAGTACTGGAGAAAAACAAAGGACTACTACACTTAGCATTGCCAATATAAGTGAAATAGTCAAGAAATTAGGTGTAAGCAGGAATGTTTTGCTGTGTGAATACAATGTTGGTTTGTTGATCATTCTCCTGATGCAGCAATTGAAACTGTCAGAGAAGCAGCGAACAAGAGAGAAGTAAAGTGTTTTGTAGTGTATAATTGTTTTTTTTAACATGTATGTTCCGTATATAACTTGTTGTGTATATATTTTTTTAAGTGGATTATGTTTTATCTACATGTATTTTCTGTATGCAACTTGATGTAAATGCGTTTTTTTGAATATTTTGATTAAACTGGCAGCATGTACATGTCCGTTTTATATTCTACCTATTTACAGCTTCCTTATATCATATAGCAACATCCCCGATTCCCCAAGGGTGCCGTTATTTACAGAGTTTACTGCATCCAGTTTAGCCCTTTTACAAGCAAATATGCTGAGTGATCAATAGTGTTTTACCTGTGGTTCTTCACTGGCCATACGACACATTTCCTCGGGATCCAGCTCCACGGGATCATATCGTAACTTAGCCTTAGAAAAAAAAAACACACAGTGAAATTAATTCTTGAATTAAGTTATTAGAAAGATCAATTCAAAACTCCATGGAGTTCATTCAGAATGAATATTCCGCTAAAAGAGATTTCAAATTAATTTAAGTAAATTTCATTCTGACATGAATTGTCTGTAACAAAAACTGGATTTGGAGTGGTTTAACTTATTTTTTCTAAAAAACTATTAACAGAATTATGTTGACATGGATCCGTGGTAACATTGTGGAGCAAGAGCATGTGGCTGAACACCAGGTCTTATGAGCAAGCTTAAGTAGATTGGATCCAAATACTTGATAACATCATAGTCACAGAGACACAGTTACATCCCTGGGCACTGTGACACACAAAACAATAAGAAGCAGGGAAAGTTCAGGTTTTGGACTGCTGGAGAGGGCACAAGCTAACGATGTGACTGTCCAGGAAAATTAAAAGGCAGAATGAGTACCGTTCTACATGTGGCTAATACACTGAAACAGAAAGTATGGAGAAGGTGCATAAGATAAAGGTTGGGGGGAAAAAATTGACTTAATACCAACCGGAATGAATTGAGAGATGCCACAAGTAAGGTGTTGGAGAAGCTGATCAGAGACTGAAGGCTACAGTTGATATCTTTTGAAATGCAAAAAATTTTAATACTGTATTTAGAAAGCTGAATTAAATGTGTTGCCTTACTTTGGCTACTGCTTTCAGGTTTTGACTTCCAACAGGGAGGTAACTGTCTCTCTTTACCCACCTGAAACAGATAAAGCATGCAAAAGTCACATACATATAGCTTTATTCTAAGTGGTGCTGCTTTCCTTTATTGTTAATTTGTCAACAATAAATAATTAAATGTTTAAAAATTTCTTTTCCTTTTATGTTTTCAATACATAATGGAGTTTTCCCCTTGCTTCATCCTAGCATCCTTAGAATATAAGTTTTGTCTTTTGCACACAGACCTCCAATGTTCTGGTTCAATCATGTAATCTGTTTTTATTTTTTTTTACTGCAGAGATAATATGTCCCTGTTGTTAATTATCTACTTCCCCTCCTTGTTTTCACAATACTCTCCAAAATAGGGAATTTAAAGACTAGTAAGAAATCAATCAAAACAAACAAGAACATGTAAGCTGACCTCAACTGTCTTGGATTTGTGTAAATACATTTGTCATTTTAAAAAAATATCCAATAATAAAGTGAATGATCTATCTTTTAAGTAAAAACACTTGTAGCTAAAAAAGAATATACTAATTTTAACAAATGCTTATCTATCTGTCCAGAAAGACCGCAACACACACTTACTTGAGACAATCCATGTGTGAAGATGCACGACATTTGTATTCCCCTTGGCTATCTCGCTGGAAACCGACTTCACGAGAAAGATCAATGCCATGTATAGCCGTCCTGGCTTCAATAAATGGCCTGTCAGAAAAAAATGTAATGTTCACCGAGCCTCATCAAAGGTTAACCAAGCAGACTATATACAAAGCTGTGTTATTCTAACTGCTGAGACTGTTTCTTTGTCAAGTTTACCCAGACATGTATAAGAATATGTTTTTGTAGATGTGGACTTAGCGAGATGGGGTGGAAGATCACTACTGAAAGTTTTATTTTAAAACTTACACTGAATAATAAAAATACAAAAAGAACACAAACTTTCAAGCATACAGTAAATGACAGCAACACAGATGCTATAAATGTTCTACCCACCATATAAACTACATCAACCTGTGAAACAGCCCAGAAAAGCTACCACCAACCTTACAAACTGTAAGCCAAACTTAAATTTGTTTGCATGAAGATTTATTCTTATTATTCACTCGTGTATTTTTTCAGACGAGCAAATATGCACTGGGTGATTAGTACAGGTAGGTGATTATTAAAAAAAAAAAGAGAGATTTAATTTTAAAAAAGTAAAAATTCAAACATCTCTGCACCATAGCAAAAACTGTGGACTCACTAATGAAATATCTCACATTTTATACATATATCAATTTACCAATGAACATAGTTACATGTATATGGATATTGGGAAAAAAAATAATATATATTTGAAAGAATATTTTATTTTTGAACTTTTATCACAAAGGTATTATTCACTGAAATATTACTTATGCTTGATGAATTACCGTATTGGTGAGTGTGCATTTATAGTGCCAGCCAGTGTGTCATAACTAAGCAGCTTGTTCCTCAACAACAAATGGTCTCTGTATGTACAATATTTACACATATTGAATGTGGGATAATATCTCACTCGAGTCACACCACTGGCTGCCCTCCCACCCTTTTTTCTTTCGCTAAAAAGAGAAATCAGACTTTGTACCATATCACTCACTAAGATTCATGTTAATAGAATACAGCAACTAGATCTGAAGTTGGAAGAGTAGATAGCTAAATCTTCCTTACATCTTTTCAAAATAAAATTTGCAGATTATGATAATACTGTATATATTTTCTGCTTTGTTTTCATCCTACCTGAGGAAATGTGAAATGTTTCATTATCTGGACTCACCAGTCAAAAAAATCTCCATTGTATGTGACAAAAATGTGGGGCTTAACATCAAGGATGTGATCGATAAATCGTCGAAGAAGACTCAGCTGGAAGAGATAAAGATGTCACAAACCATTGAAAGGATTTATTAAAATGGCAAGACAATAATTTCTTAAAAAGAAACTGAATGGAGGAATTTCAGAGCCATACCTCAAGACTGGGTTTCCAGAGATAGATGATTCCTGACAGACTGTCACAAATCAGAAGATTCTAGAACTAGAACATCTTTCTCTCACAATCTCATCTCTCTTTCTTAGTCACCCCCTTCCCCTCTCCCCCTATCCATTGTCCATCTGTCTTGTAGACTTCTTTTTGATCAAAACAATTAAATTATACATAAAATGATATAATACAGAATTCAACTGTACTTACATGTGTATGAAGCCAATGAAGTCTACAAGACAGACAGTTCACATATATGGAGCCAGGTGTGTTTTTCAAGCAGTAAGTACTGCTGGTAAGACATGGGATATTTCCAAACCAACCCTTGTCTACAATTAAAATTGTTTTATGTATTCAGATGCTTCCAATATCATTCAGCATATTTTAACTACCAGAAAATCAAAAGCTTCTCCCCAATTTCCCATACAAGCATCTAACTATTTTAAGTTCAACGAATAGATCTCTAAAAATTGTAATAATAATAATAATAATAAAATATGAAAGTATGGGAAAAACTCTTTTCACTAATATTCTGGGCTAAATTGTACTCAAAGTAAAAAAAAACAAAACAAACATGTATGTGTTTTTTTTTTATTTTATTTTAAATAAATTGAGGTAAGTTAACTGGAAATAAAGTAATGCATGTACCTCATCAGGTTCATTAAACACAGTAAATACTCCCTCAAACTCCGGCCGTGGCGTGTACTCAAAGTCTTCCACGTCCTGTGATACAATCTCTCTGTTGGTTATCAGGTAACCCTGGAAGATAGATCAAATACTACTATACTTTCGAATCTCCTCCTCCGTACCTCTGGATAACAAGAGATTTAACCTCCACAGAATTGTGAGAATTACCTGTGTAAATCAAAATAACAATTTGATTATTATGAAATGAAAAAAAAATTTTTTTAACGTTACGGCTAACGTGCTGTAGAAATAACCAGTCATCACACCAAGAAACCAAGTTCCTAAATGTGGTCACAAGAAAAGCAGATGGGTCATGCAGCCAGCCAGCATCGTTATTATTTCATGCAACATTTTCATTTTTTTTTTTACTGCTTTTCCTGTGGTATAATCCACAAAACACCAACCTCCTCTATGATGCAATTACTCCATGGCCTGGAATCCAAGAATCGCATTATTTCACCCGAGTGGGGGGGTTTTTTTTTTCCAAAATGAGAGCACACAGAAAAAGGTGGGTAACCGCTTCATTAACACTACGAGTAAACCGACCTAAGGGAGACAAATGAAAATAAACACCAGCATGTTATCTCCCAAGGCTGCTGTAGCAAGTAAAAAATTAACCCACAATTTTGGATCTAGTGATGTTAATTACAAACCAATTAGGATTACGAAATTATACTTGCAGAGTATAATATAATATGAGGTTAAATATCTATTTAGAGATTTTAATAATTATTATTGTGCAACAAAGTAAACAAGCTTTTGTAGTGTGCTAGCTGTGCATCCATTATAAGAATGGAAAGTTCGGAATATTAAGGTTTTACTTTACAGTAACAATTTCTTTTTTATTTTTTTTTTACCTGTGTGTCTATCATGTAGGAGATCATCATAATCTGGTCCACCTGCGAATCTGGAAACTTCAATGGGAGCTTAGTCGTCTCAATGTCAAAAGCCAAAACCACGGGGTCCTGCAACAAGAGTGAAGTGGTAACCCTGATGACTTGTCTTTTCGCTGGGACATCATAAAAGCCATATAAACGTAGAGTGGTACATATACAAAGAAGATTCTAGTTTCAGAGGGACTCTGCTGCAGAAGAAAGTGGAATTCATAAGACAAAGATGCAAACATTGAACTTTATCAAAAAAATACCCCCTTTTTCATATCCTTTGCATTGAAAAGTTAGTTATTCCTCAAAATATTCTCTACAATGTATGATGTGGGAAAACCAAGCTGTGTACAGAGCATTCTGGGAAATATGACTGAAAAGGTCATCTCAAGTGGCTAGTAGGCCTTTTGGCATTTCTTTTATAGATGAGAACCTTTTGCACATTTCAGACTATCTTGGAAACGCTCCATTACTACTTATACTACCGTCAGGTCTATTATATGTATGGTATCAATTTTTCACAGTAATGCACACATCAAAATCAAATCTGACCTCTTCTCTCTCAACAATTAACATTTAATACAGAAAAGAATTATACACTAGTTTTTAAGAATCTCCTACTTTATTTTCTGACCATTCAAAAAAAAAAAAAAAACTCCAAGGAAACCCCGTTGTACCAAACTGTCCGACTTACCGGTCTATCCACCAGATCATCCCTCCGCCAGATAATGGGTGAGGTAGCCCCTCGACCCTGGACAGAGTACCAGTGACCAACAAAAATCTTTAAGTCGATGGAGACCCGAATGTGATACGGAACATCATACTCTCTGGAAAATATAAATTCTTTTTTAAAAAAAAATTTGATATGCAAATTAACAAGTCCTTAACAAGTTAAAGATTATACATATGGGGTGTCTCAAAATTTAGTTTACCTTGAGTTCATTTGCCACACTGGATTAGATCATGGTCGACAAATCCAAGGATTTCTAAACATTATACTTACAAGTTGGATTGATCATCATGGAACTAGTCACAGGCAATCCAGGCTACCTGATCTGTCTTGGTGGGATATCATTAAAACCCCTTCAAAATAGCCATCCAGACTGAATTTGAATATTGCAGAGCTATCTGTCATAATGTCATCAAAAGTGAAAAATTTTTAATTAACTAATTTATGTTTGTACTATGTAACAAAAGCACATTTTTAATTCAATGATTTTTACTTAACTTATGAGACATGAATATTTGGGAAACTAAATTTTGAGAGGGTGCATTTTAAGTTCTGTCAGAAAGTTTCAGGACTAATTTTTAAAACAGATGACTGGATGAAATTATTGTAATGTGCATTGATAAAAGGCCCTAATTGTGTACTATGAGAAAATGTCCCCCAAATGTGCTTGCCATGTTTGTCAAATCATGTAAGATAGAACAGAAGTGTTCTACTGTTGTGGCAGTTTCAATCCAAGAAGACAAAGAGCAAAATCTTTAATCTGCTCAAAAATAAAAACTATGAGGAAATTCACCAAACTGTACGATAGACCAACTTGTCAAAACATCCTCTGTCAAAGACAGGCCAAGATCAGACCAACCAATCACTGTCTGAACACAAAGAAATAATTTTTAAAAAAGAGTAGCCAATAAGACTTTTTGAAACTAGCAGCGATCCATTCCATAAGGTGTTCAAAGCAATGGTCCAGAAAGTGGTCAGAAGAGAGCTCCAACTCTATCCTTACAAATTCTAGAAAGACCACTTCCTGACAGTGCAATCGAAACAAAAGTGGCTAGATAATTTCTTCTCAAAACCCTGTACACAGGTAACCTTCAATCACACTTCTTGTTTCTGGATGGAAAATTGTTTATGGTCAAACGATTGTCCAACATCCAAAAAAAAAATGTCAGAAGTCAGTGTGTATAATGTATTGCAACCAAGCATTATGTTTTTGAGATTTCTGATTTACGGGTACCAGGTTAGCGTACTGTAAATCATTCTTGAAAGGTCTAGTTTTAGGTGTCTTAACTAGTAGCATAGTTGTAGCTCAATCCTGTGTTCCAGCCTCTCTGCTTTCCTTCCACTACTAATCAGAAGCATCCTACTGTCTGCGCGTGTAAACAGTGGGACACCACACATTCCCAGAAACCTGCACCACATCAGGGTTAGGGTTAGGGTTTAGGGTTCTTGGAAAACTCCTTGTAAAGACCGGACCAATATGCTGAGAACATTATGGTTACTTGGAATCAAGAGGAAGTAGGCAGATGAGAAATAATTTCTAAAAAAATCAAACTGCTAATCACTATACCTGATATCAATGATGTTGTCCAATTGGTCAGCAATACTTTTGGACACCAGCCCACCTTCATTTCTGGCCAAATGACTGAATATGAATAAAAATATATGTTAAAAAGTTACAAGGTATGATATCAGTGAACCAGATGTAAACTTCGTGTTCTGAAACAATGTATGTTTGTATCTTTTTTTGCATAAACAGACCATGAAAATCATATAATTTTAAAATGTTATGATTAAAAATTGATTAGATTCTGTGTTATTGATGCACCTTTGTTCAGTTTATAGAGAAAGTGACCTTGAAGTATGCCATAGTTAAATGATTACTGAGTTTATACTACAGGTTGAGAATCCCTTATCTGAAATTCTGAAAACCAAAAAGCTTCAAAATCCGAAATATTTCTGTAGTGCCTTCAGCAGAAAATTCCAGGTTCCTGGACAACGTGTGGGTCCCGACACGCTTGATGTACGTGCATTACTCACTGTAACTGTTGTGCTTTTTCTGTGCTGTTGTCGTTGGTGTGAATATACTTTGAAAATGTCGAAAAGCACTGCAAATACCCCTACGGTACCGGGAGGCCTACCATTGTGATAGCTTACCTTTCTGATGGTTAAATGTACATCTTTTCTTATGGTTTCATGAACAAAATGATTTTAAAATATTGCATAAAACTACCTGTAGGCTATATGTATCCATATGCAGTTATGTTGTAGTAGATGAACTTGTGCCCAGTCCCCACTCCCCAGTTGGTTAGCTACCAAATTATGCCGGTATATCTGTATTCCAAAAGTCGAAAAATTCCAGAATCTGAAACAGATTCGGCCCCAAGGATTTCGAATAAGGGATCCTCAACCTGTACAACCCTAATGATCAGTATTACTGCCTAATTAAAGTTCTAAACGAATAGTAGGGGTAATATATCTAATAGTGGCATGAAAAATAACCATTGTATTTCTATCCTTAATTTATAAATTTAGAGAAGTATTTAAAGTGATTTCCAAACTTATAATAGTATTATTTCAGTGCATGCATATATAGTGTTAACCTGTAATTAAAGTAAACATGCATATATCTTTGTTTTTGGCAGGTGTTAGAAATGTGTTTTTTTTTACCATAATTTTATTCTGCACGTTAAAATATATGTTAAATTTTACATTTCTCACAAAATGCATTTACTAATGCTACAGATTATTTTAATCTGTATCCTTCAATGATAGAGAAGTGTTTGAGGTTTGTGTAACTTCATCATAAGTTACTAGTTATTTATCCCTGTCATGTTTTTTTTTTTAAATTTTCTCCAACTCATCCACATGAAATTTCTTGTGTTATCCCTGTGTAATCATGCAAATAATTCAGCAACTGAAGACACGGTGAACATAATCACTTGAAACCAAGCCATGAGTATGGTTGCTACTCACTAGTCACAGGTTTATTTTTTTTTACAAGCGTGGAAATAAATTTCAATGTTCAATTGTGCAAGTAAATTAAATATTCATCTGTGTGGCCAAAAGTTCAAACTAGACAACCGGCTCCTACAAAACAATGGCCCCTACTACACACAGAATTTCTATACCACCATAATGAGGCAGTGGTAAACTAAATTCATCTTTATGAAGAGAGAAAACAAAACAGAAAGCTTATGATGAAGTATTAGTGATAAATACAGAGTTCTTCTGCATCTGCTTCACTGTGTACCTGGTCAACATTACGGTGTATGCATCATTGGTGCGTTCGCGTTCTTTGTTCTTCTTCACTGCAGGAAATACCTCCCTCTTCACCTTCATCAGGTCATCAACAGACAGAAAAGACAGCTTCAGATAGTGTTTCTTCAGTCCCACAAGATGGTTGTTCTAAAGGTTAGACACAACATCAGGTGTTAAAATCAGAGAATATCAGATAAGATGAGGGCCAGCCTAAGGGGCCTCAAACATGCTAGTCATTAATTCTCCCCCCCCCCACAACACACACATACTATTCCATTAAGAGAATAATGGGTTGCATCAATCACAAAAGCAAAGTCTGACATTTTAAAATCAACATAACATTATTAAGTATTAAGAAACTTTTTATCAAAACTAAATAAACTAACTCACTCATTTGGGGAGGGGGAAATTGAAAATGTAACAAGATGAACTAACCAAATCCAGGTCTTCTTTGGCTACATTTTCTACAGTAGCAATTTTTCCAGCATATCGTTTGGAGAGATAAGCTGCCACCTCATGTTCACAGTCATCCTTTGTGGCCACATAGAAATATGGTTTAAATGGGAGAGTTACCTGAAAAGGAAAGGGAAAAAAAAAGGGGGGGATTGAAAGCATAATCCAAAAGAAAGTTATCTGCCAAACAGCCACAGGTAGGCAGAAAAAAATATATGCCTAATCTCCATCTCCGTTAAGCTACAAATGAATCACAGACTTAAAAACAAACATTGATATCTTACCTAAAATGCATCAGTAACTTTGAGCTTTCAATTTAACAGAAGCCTCGCTCTTGCGACAAGCATATTTTATCCAATAAAAAAGCTGCTACCTTCTTTTTTGATTTTAAATATTCCTGGATCTGGAAGGTAGATCTGCACAAAAGTAATATTTCTCAACCATAAAGCAGCCAAATTTTAGGATGAAAAGACAAAAATGGGCTGAGCATAAAAACTTGTGAATTTATAATTTACATCTAATGCTTTGCTTAATTATTTGTATACTAACAAACCTGCAGCTTATATAAACATACAAATTTAACTTATGACTTGGTTTACAGTTTCATTATTAATCTTTTTCTTAAAGCCTAACATTACAAATGATAAAGAGAAAACACATAGAAGTTTGAGTAATGCCGTAACAGAGTAATACATATCTAATAAAGTTCTGCTCCAAGGAACAAATGAAAGAAGTGAATTAACCTTGCACAACTGCAGATAGAACATATAAGGTGCAGATACTAATAGCCTACTTGATAAGTCTTTCTGTCACTAATTATTTTAATTCTGACACATACTTAAAAACATGTGTCAATATTCTGAAACATTACAGTACAATTTATTCACTGTATTTTGGTATTTTACAACTCAAATTTATAGCAGCAATACTGTTTGTAAAGGAAGCCTTGTAATAAGACACACACAGCCTTTCAAAAACAAAATAAAAACTGAAGGTTAAGTTTCACTAACCTTGAATCTTCTCCCATCCTCCTCTATGAAATAATAATCCACTGCACTGACCAATCGCTTATCTTCGTCCAAAATGTCTGCCTGAAATCATTAAATGCCAGCATATATAATTTTAATTTTTTACATCCAGAGAATTCTAAATCTCTGTTAGTTGTATACATTAATGCTTAAAGCCTACTCATAATAAATTGTCAAAGCACAAGGATTATAAATAGTTATATATACAAAAGATCCTCCAGGAAGAGGTAGCTAATGAAGTATGCAGCATCACTGGCATCCATGGGTATCCCCAGAGGAAATATAATATTCAGTTGAAAAACTTCATATACTGATTCTCAAACTATGCATTCAGTCAGGAAGGCTAACATCAAATTGAATACTGAAAATAAATTTGAAAAAAAGTTTCAAAGAGTACAGCAAAATCTGTAATTTATGTGAAATGCTAATAAGTGAATTAAAATGCTTAAACAATAGCAAGACTATGTATTTAGAAATGGTAAGATCTCTGGTCCAAAGAGAGCCACCTGGAACAGACCTTGATATATATATCTATGTGTGTGTGGTGTATGTATGTGTGTGTATATATATGTGTGTGTATGTATGTATATATCTGTGTGTGTATGTATATATATATATCTCTATTTGTGTGTGTAGTGTAGTGTGGTGTGTATATATGTATGTGTGTGTGTGTATATATATATGTGTGTGTGTGTCTGTATATGTGTGTGTCGTCTATATGTGGGTGTGTGTATGTATCTCTATCTGTGTGTGTGTGTCTGTATCTGTGTGTGTGTGTCTCTATCTCATGTGTGGTGTGTTCTCTCTATATGTGTGTGTGTGTATCGTATCTCTCTGTGTGTGTGTGTGTGTGTCTGTGTCTCTGTCTCTCTGTGTGTGGTGTCTCTCTCCTGGGTGTGTGTGTGTCCCTACAGGGTGCATGCTGTGCCAGCCGATCTTTTCGCTGAATCCTTGTAGCGGTCATACCCATAACGTGCATCGATCCCGTCACTGAGGATGCTCCTCTGGAGTCGCTTCTCAGTTGAATCCTCTCGGCTGTTCCAATATAAAATGAAAAAAAACAACAAAACAACAAGACTCAGCAGACAGGTTAGCCCATGTTCAGGGTTAACAATACAATAACAACATCGGGAAACCTTCCAGGGTTACTTAGTGCAGGGGTACACGAGATAGTGATCGATCTCTCTCTCTCTACTCATCCAGGTCCGGCCCTTTCTCCCAGCTTACCTCGACGATTCGCCCGATGCTGCATGACCTTTGTCAGTTTTTAACTTGGCGTTGTTTTGTAGAACCATCGCTTCACCGCCGACAGTTCCCAGAGCGACTCTTCGCTTCGAGTTTGGCGCGAAATGTCAGCATCGACCTTCACCTCCATAAAACAAAGGGAGAGAGAGAGAGGAGGTGGGGGGGGTATATGTCGAAACCTGAATTTGGAAACTCTTACGAAACGGAACTAGTAATTATAATTTAGATATTTTTATTCAGTATGATAAAATTAAATATATCAAATTTAATTTAGTTAATTAATTTTTACTAACAAATATTTAAAAATTATAACTTTTATTTTTTATTAGTTTAATTTTAATTTTTTTTTTTTTAAAAAAATCCGCTGTTCCGGTTCTCTTTTCTCTCTTCTTTTTCTGAATGTCCGAAAACATTCAAAGATGGCGACGTGCTTAAAAAATGCCTTCCAAATTTTGCAAAGGTGCGTTAGCGTATTTTTCTTTTTAATTTTACGTTTGAGCTCTACTTCGAGTTAAGATTATGGATGAAATAAAAAGCCGAAGTGTAGGATGATGAACCTCCCCCCCCACCCTTTTAAAATTTAATTTAATTATTTCCTATCATGTTAGTGGCTGTCATAGACTGAGAGAGGGAGAGGAAGACAGGGATGCAGATACCGGGTCCTTCTACCTCTTCGTCTCCGGACCCTCTCTTCATCTGAGATCCCATAAAAATGTGAACAAAAAACACATCCCCATTTTATTATTATTATTATTATTATCCTATTTATTCTGGAACTTGAGCGCATTTCTGCATATGTAATCCGTATTTAAATCTTGTTTAACTAGTGTTAGTGTTGTAATAGAATTGTAATTTCGTTTTCAGCGATGGTTTTCTTTGGTTTCTTGAGCAGCTGACTTTTCTGTTACCAATCTGGCAATGAATACCGTGCATGCTTCTTATCAGTCAGTCAGTCAGTCAGTCAGTCAATCTTTTTTTCTCGCCTGTCTATTAATTTCTCTATCTTATTGATAAATACCAAATCCACCCGACTACCACGTGAGTATATATATATATATAAACATATATCTATTTATTTATTTCCAGGCTTTCAATGAGATCGACTCGAGGACAAATCCATTGTCGCTATTTTCATAGTCAGCGATTCCCACTAAACTTTCACGTGGGTTTATCCTTGTAGTAAGTATGATGGTTCAATTTATTATAATAAAGTTAGTACTCCTAAAACAGAGAATTTTGGCACGTTGTTTATAGACTGCATTTCCTGTTCAGACAAATTTCCTCTCTCCTTATACGTTTTAGATTTATAAAACGATGCAGCAAGTACAAAAATTTATTTGGCTATTCCATTGAATCCTATTATTCGAGTTATCTCCCCTCTAAACTTTTTGCCACGCCCTTGAATTTTTGCACTTGTTCCTACATTATTTGCCACATTTTTCTTCATTTGTTTTTCTGTTAAAGAATTTCGTGGTGTGTGTTTGCTTTACTAATGGAAACACTTAGAGTTGATGGCCTAAAGGAAGCGAAGGATCGATCTGATTCTGTCATAACTATCTTTTTGAAGTTGCATATCAGCACAAAAATACAGCAAACGACTTGATAGTGTAATGCTCCATTTCTTTAAGTATTTTCATGTAAAGTCAGTAAACAAGTATTTTTTTTAAACTTTAAACAATAAATGGCTGTTATATGTATTTATTTATATTTTGGTTAAAGCAAACAAACCTGCCTAACCACCATGTAAATCTGTGTAACTGAGATTATTTTGATAACTGGAAATGTTTACTTGATGGCACATTAAAGATCTTTCTAATGTGTTTCTGTTGTTGTTGTTGTTACAGCTTATTTGGTCTTGCTACTGACTTAACTATTTTTTTGATTTTGGAATTTGAATCTTGACTTTTCATATGCTAAAATATTTAAATATTTCTCTGTTTGCTCAGTGCTGAACCTTTGAAGAAGAAGAAAAAAATTGACCCAGCTCAGATAATAGCAAGAGAACAGAAAAGGAAGAAAAAAATAGAAAAACAAATTAAAAGATTAGAAAAATCAGCTCGGCAGTTGAAGCCAGTTACTGAAATTATTATAGACAGTACACTGAGGAAAGAAGCAAGGCAAGTGTTTTCCTTGAACCTAAAACGCTTTAAAAATTAATACTTTACATTTCTGTTGTAAATGGTTCTTTATGTAATAATTTGAAAAACTTCAGCATTTTCTAGTTTAAAATTTCACTTTTAACATCGATGATAATGAACTATAATAAAAATTGTCAAATTACAAGGAGTTTAATTTATTTTTAAAAATTAGTTTGTTAATGTCTCATTCTTTAAGATGAAAGCATAAAGCTAATAAAACTAGATTTCATATTAGTTAGTTATTTATGTATAAATATACTTAAAATTTTATACATTTTTTTATTTTTGTAAATATGGGAATAGTAACTTTTATGGATATGGTTTTTGTGCAGAAATGAAAACGAACAAATTTCTGTTAGATAATGTTCTGTAACAGATTTATATTTGAAAAATCTATCTTAAAAAATCTGAAAAGAACAAATTCAGTTACTCATACAGAAACATCTGAAATATCTTTGTTGTGTGTTTACAGCATTCGGCAGAGAGAAAAGTTGGTAATTACATCTGAAGAAACTGAAAGACGAGCCTTGCTTATGAAGGACTGGACAAGATATTGTCTACGTAATCACTTTCAAGACATGGCTGTCATTAGAGTGTATCTCAGGGCCCAGCAAAGGGCTCTTTCTCAGTTAAGGGAGGAGTCCGAAGAACTCTATCAACAAGCTATCCAGGTAGGCCAACATCTCAGCTGGTCATTTACAAAGTTTGTTGTATGCTATGTTCAGAAGCATGAAATATATGAAAAATTTTTAAAAACTATAGTTAAAAAAGATGTATTAGAGGTAGTCGTGACAGTCATGCTGTTAAAATCAGTATCCTTTCTTAAATTCTGTTGCAGATGCTCATCCATTCATTGTTCCTGTTTTTCATGGTTTCTGGTTTTTTTCTCTTGATTGAAAAAGTTTTTATGTCCTTTAGTTCAGAACATTAGGGTAGAGTGTGTTCATCTGGTTCCTTCTCATGGCAGAGCAAAAAAATAAATCGCATTGTTTGTTTAAAAATTAAAACCTCAGCAGTGAATAAAACTATCAAATTATTATTGGATTATAATTTTTCTGAACCACTTTACTGAGCTGATGTATTTAGCACAGCACTGCACCACCAGACCAGACCTGTTCTTAATTCTATTAAGTATTTTCTATAGACTGCCTAAACACTTTCAAAACCAAATTCAGTTTTTCTAAAAGTATGTAGTAGTTTGTGCTATTTATTACAATAACAGAACTATTTATACTGGTGGTGAACATTACTGTACAAAAGTTTATCCAGTAGTATCTAAAGATGAAGGAAGTCTTTGATATTATATATTCATTAGCAAGCATGCCATGCCATTTCTAAATGCATTATCACTATTACAAAGTGCTATCAGATAAACCATTTCAAATCATAGTGCCTTCTGTCTTAGTTTTACTATTATATATAATCCTCTTTATACCAAGGGTGCATTTGCACCAACTACCCTCTAGATCTGTATTAATCAGCACAGGTCAAGCCTTGGGGGCTGACGTGTACCCTTCTTAGTATAACCTTTTCTTACAAAAAATCCATTTGGCTCCAAACCTTCAACTCAACACAAATATTAGAGCTTCCAGGCTGTGGTACCTCTGGTGTTATGAGTAAGGAACAACTGAAGAGTTAAAAGAATTTTTAATCAGCTATTTTTACTTGTCTCTTCCTGAAAAAAGCTTGAACTTTTACACATGTGTACTGACTTTGATGTTTTTATTTTTTATAAAATGCATTTTCTGAAAGAAAAATCTAATTTTAAATCAGATAAGCTATTAGAAATAGTATGTATTCCACGCATTTACAATTCCTATATATTCCGACTTCTGTAATCCTTCATTTTAAGTTTTGTTTACTGCCAGTAAATATACAGACTGAAAATTTTTCATTACTTACCTTACTATAAAGTGAAAGAAATTAATCATCAAACAGTAAGATGTACTCAAAAATATTATAGAATATCTTGTATTTGCTGACCATGGTGACAATAGATTGAGTACCATGGACTCAACTATGCTAATTTGTAGCTTTCAACTTTTATAGAGGCCCCCCCCCCTCCATTTTTAAGAAGAGAAGATGTTATTTCTCTCTTCCTTTTTATTTTTGTACATTCTTTAATCTGGTAAACAACATCCTCTAACTGATGCTGGTGTACACCATTTAAAAATTTGAAAAATTACTGTCTTCAAAAAGAAGAGTTGTATACTGTCTTCAGGAATTGCTTACAACATGGTTATTCCATAAATTCTATGCTATTTAACTTGATTACAATCTCAAAGCCAACTTATTTATTTTTTAAAATTATTTAATCTTTTACTTTAGGTATTCTTTTTTGAGAAAAAAATTGTGATCTTACCAGTGTTAAGTATTTTATTGTTGTTAGCATCAGAGTTAATTTTGATGGGTTAACAAATATTAGCCAGTTGTTTGTGAATTTTTCTAGCTGCAGTAATGACTAATACAGAAAAGAATTGTGTGTATGTCTGTCTGTGTATGTGTGTGTGTGTGTGTGTGTGTGTGCATTTCCCTGCCAAAGATAGAAGTGCCAGGGCTCCTGATGGTGTGGGATAGTTGGTGCTCTCTAGTGGGCAATTGCAGTACTATGCTTCCTCACCAGGATTGTAGAGAAATGATTATTTCTATTGTTTATACTGGCATTTGACATAACTCGTGTGTATGCAACATTGTAATCACACTTCATAAAGAAATTTCCATAGAAACATTTGAAATGCCAATATCTTTTACATTCTCAATGGTTAAAATTTTAAGTATAGTAAAACATTTTATGAAATATTTGCTAAAATAAAAAAAATGTGCTCAATATATTAAAAACTTTTCCCTGTCTGAAGCAGTAGCTTTTTTTTTTCCACCATGAAAAATGGACAGGTGTTTTCTCCTCCCAGCATATTTGAAGCAGTGTATTACTGTGTTCTTTTTTCTCAGATGAAGATAATTACTGTAAATGCAGTTTCTTTGACACATTTGTTTTTTTTTTTAATGGTTTTTCACATGTAAGTGAATGAAAGAAAAAAAGTTAGGTTCTCCTTATTTTATTGGCTTGTTTGAAATTTCTAATCTGTGTTTTACCTAAACTTTTTGTTGTAGTTTTTGTTTTAAATTCCAAATTCCATGAGAAAGAATCTGCATTGTGCAAACTTAGAAAGTACTTAAATCTACTAGTATCATGAAACTCAGATCTTCCATTTCCTTCACAAAACCATCAACAAACTTATCTTGTTTTCAATGTAGACCCACTATCATCAGGATGTAGGTCTCAGTACTTAAAAAAACATAGTGCTTACATGGACATGCCTTTTAAAGAAAAAAAAAAAACACTAGGTAAAAGTAGCAATAATAATTTTTGAAAGATTTTTTGACTTTTATGTATACCAGCATTTTAGTTGTTTATATCAAAAGTAAACAGTAATACAGTCCTGTTTGGACACTAGGTGAAATCCATGTTAACACAAACACATACACTATTAAATTAATTCTTTCAGATTGATGACCAGCTAATTCCATTTGAGTTTTATGGACCTGTTGAGACTCCTCCAATTGATGACTATGAGGCTGTAGATGGAGATTACATAGACACTTCCAAAAAGTGGGAATAGATAATGAATAACTGTCCATGGAGAGTGCGGGATGGCAGATTGCCTCCTAACATGTATGGTTGTAGTATGATTATGAGTGCCACTGTAAAGTGTAGTGTGGTTGGTCTTTCTTATTCTGTAAGCTCCTAGAATAAACACTGAAAATAGGCCATGTTGTAAAATAGACCCAAATTCGGCTAAACATTTTTTATGTATATACACAATTCCAGGAGATTGCTTAAATAATGGAGAAATAATTTTTGGAATAAATAGTTTTGAAAAATTCACTGACAGATTTCTCTCAGTGGCAAGAAATTAACACAATCCACAGTTTTATTTTTTAATAATAATGGATGATACTTTTAACTCTTCAAAGCATTTTGTCAGGCTAAAAGGAAATTGTTTTTGTGTGTTTTTTTTTGTGTATAGGGGAATGTAGTATTGAAAAAGTTTGTAATTATTGTGTAGGAAATCTGAAAATATGAAATAAAATAGGATGACAGTGGGTGAATCCATCCTTCCAGGATGATAATCTTCAAAATTTAAGAAAGAAAAATACACACCTCTCAAATACTGTACAGTTTATGTATGCTATTTAGTCTGTATTAAATACATCCATTGTGGATGTTTACATTCAAATCACTCAATCACACATTGTGTTAATATCCACATTGTAATACACATGATGCAGCAGCTTGCCATCTAGTCTCTCCTGTCCCATTGAAGACTGCATTTTGTTTTTCGGACATTTAATTACAGAAACTGATCTCATACTAGAGTTGTGCCAGGTACTTTCTACAGGATTTTCAGTTCACTTCAGATGTTCAGGAACAGTTTCCTGTCCATAATTTTTTTTAGACTTTCTTGGGCTGTAATTGGCAAATCTGCCTTGTAGCTCCACAGTTTGTCCAAGATGACTAGTTCAGCATTTAGTATTCAGATGGAATGTCAGTGCAATAAGTGTTAGTCAGCAAGTATAGCTGCTTTGTGAATGTCAGATTCATGTTCCTTGAACCTATATAATGCAGATGTCCATGTCTGTAGGCTTGTGTAGGATTCTAATTTCTATCCATTTTTCTATTTCATAGCCAAACAAAACAGTATGACAAAATGCACCATATAGTGCAGCAGAGTAAGATAACTATGGATACTCGAGAAAAGAAATACAAATATTTAACAGATGCTTGAAAATCAAGGGAAAAAGAGAAATCATTTAAGTATGAATGGCTCCAATAAAAAGTTCTGTCTTGAAGTCTTTTTTTAAAGTGGGGTTGGTTCTATTCAGGTACCTTGGTGTCCTGATTAATGTCTACAGCCTTTGCTTAATTCACTGATATTTGTTTTTCTGTGTTAGGTCAATATTTATATATTTGTGGTGACCTAGCTCATTGGTGAAATTGTAAATCTTTAGGTTAAAAGACCTTTTGGATCTACCCCTAAGTAAAGAAATTTGCTGCAGATAACCTGGAAACTTCTTGAGAACATTCTTTGCCACACAAGCTGACCCAGTGAATAGTAATACTTTGCAATTTCCAACTTCATTCAACACTTTTTGTAGACTGGCAGCTGTCACTAACATTTATTCCAGTACCTCTGATCACTTAGCTTTCATTTTCCCTTGACATCCAGATTATGCAGCTGGTTTTCTGTTTCTTGTCCATACTAAATTTTGTATCATAATTTCATCCTAGAGTTTTTATTCTGCATTGAATGTACCTATACAAATATTTGCCTTATTTACTCAATTAATAGCACCATGCACTATTATTGTTGTTTTATAAAGATGTGCAATTATTAAAAAAACTGAATTTTTAAAATTTAAGTCTTTTTTGACAAGTGGACTGCAATGTAATCAAATAAGATGAAGCTACTGCTAAAAAATAAAGTGAGAGACAATTTAAGGGTCATTTGGAATTTGTGGGGGGGTCTTAATTTTCTTACTGTATGAAGTGACCATCTAACTAATGGCCTATCCGCAGTACAGATTGAAGGCAATTTTTAATGTCCTCATTTAAAATGTAATACAGTTACTGATTTATCAACAATGGCAAAAAAAAAAACAAAAAAACAAAATCATTGAGCCTAGAATTTTTTAGCTGGTAATGTAAGCAGTTTTTTTTTCCCCTTTCTTTAGCCAGATCCACATGTTTTTGCATTCATTTATATCCTTGAAATTGTTCTGATTGCCTCTGCAGCCTCCATATATAAACTGCTCTCACTTTCCACTGCTCATATTGTAGAAGTAACAAAGGATACTTGCCATACACATCCATGTCTCTTTAGGCAGTGAACAAACTGAAAGAAAATAAATCTATATCGTGAGGACTTTGTAGTTATATATTTGTTAGTCTGAAATATGCTCACAAGTAGCTATGATTCTGTTATAAGATCAGTGGAGAATGTGTATGGTTTAATTGGTTTGTAGCAGCCCTTTCCAAATGTAAGTTTGTTTTCTGAAAAAAAAGCAGAAGTTTGATGTCCATGAATAAACAATAGGTGACATTTTAATCCTTGATTCAACACTTGTTTAAAAACCGAATAGGCTTTACTCACAAGAATAAATAGTGAATCTTAAACTGTTCAGCTTTAACAAAGATGAACTCCATCATTGCAAGGAAGTGTTAAACTTGGATACAGATTAATGTGGCTTTACTAAATATCTGGATGATACACTTAGTGGATAGTGATGATACTCATTCGGTTGGTCAGTCTTTAGATGCAGCAATTTGTTAGGTAGATATGATAAAGCTAACTAACCAGGGTTACAACTGGATAGAAAACTATAAAGAAAACAGAGGACTTAACTGTCCCCTCCCCTTTTTAAAAAAAAAAATTTTCAAGGGGTGGGGGTAACTGTATAGAAATATGGTAAACCCACTTATAAGAGGCGGTAGTATTCAAAACAGACACAATTAAGCAGGCCAGGGTAGCTTGATAAAATATTACCACTTGATATCAAATGCCAAGCTAAAAAGGTTTGCCGTGTATGTTATCTTTAAAAAAATTTATTCATTAAAAAAAATGGAAAAGTGTTATGGCTGTTAAAGATATGGCTCTGTGATTAATTGATCTCAAGCTCGAGAAGGGAGAAGGATATAACCGGATAGCACATTTTATCACCAGGAAGTGCTGGCTTCGACTCGTCTATGAATAGAGTCACCGTAATTGCTTTAATTAAAAAAAAAAATGGGAGTGATTGTTATTTTCTGAAATAAACTGTAAAAATCTTTAACCTGAAACCGATTAAAGAGATGCTGCTGTCGGTATGGTGAACGATTCACCATTAATGCGCTCAACGAAGCATGCAAGATTATGCACTGTATCCTTTTCAACCATAATCATATGCATAAACACCCTCCCCCCCCAACAAATCCTTCAGCTCATCTCAGAATGCCTCCCATGAAGTCGTACACAACAGCTTTTAACCCAGGAAGCTCGA
Source organism: Nautilus pompilius (assembly GCA_018389105.1). NCBI lineage: Eukaryota > Metazoa > Mollusca > Cephalopoda > Nautilida > Nautilidae > Nautilus > Nautilus pompilius. The sequence continues at coordinate 179,861 of JACATO010002179.1, read as the reverse complement.
CGAAGAAAATGTTGGCAACATGGCTGCCGTATAGGAGACATGGTGTCAGGGACTGACGCGGAGTACGAAGCAAGCAGAGCTAGGCGGCCCGACACTGAGAATACGTGCTAAACCAGCGTGTCGTGGAGTTAGTACTGTACAGCTGAGAGCCAGGCACCAGGGATAATCGACAGTTAAGAGGAGACGCATCGCGGCGCTCCAGATAGCAGCCGACCGTGCTGGGATAGTTGGGAACCCCAAATGTCGGACATTTTGAATCAGAGCTGACTACCGACTCGCGCTATCAGAAATGGAATTGTGAGTTGAGTTTCTGGATTTGAAAGTGCTGCAATATTTCGTAATAAGATGAAAGTGTCGAAGACAGATAAAGTTGCTCAATCATATGCGCAAAATAACTAATTAATATTCATAACCCTGGAAATACTGTAGAGACGGCGATGCGACACGACAGTGTTGAGGACCCGGCCTCCTATGATACTCCAAGGCGACTTATCGATGAATGAAGGAAAGAAAATGAACAGCCACCCCATGCTAAACCCTGACGTGTTCTCCGAACAGACGGTAAACACCTTGGTGTGCAGCACCAGGTTGTACCGTCTCTGGCACGTCCTGCCCCTATACCTGGGATTCGGACTTCCTGTTTCTCTGAAAATGCTACATGTGCTACTACCTCAAGATGACCCTGTTAATTGAGGTCCCACGTCCTGCCCCTTAACCTGGGATTCACCTGGGTTTCGGACTTCCTGTTTCTCTGAAAATGCTACATGTGCTACTACCTCAAGATGATCCTGTTAATTGAGGTCCCACGTCCTGCCCCTATACCTGGGATTCACCTGGGTTTCGGACTTCCTGTTTCTCTGAAAATGCTACATGTGCTACTACCTCAAGATGACCCTGTTAATTGAGGTCCCACGTCCTGCCCCTTAACCTGGGATTCACCTGGGTTTCGGACTTCCTGTTTCTCTGAAAATGCTACATGTGCTACTACCTCAAGATGATCCTGTTAATTGAGGTCCCACGTCCTGCCCCTATACCTGGGATTCACCTGGGTTTCGGACTTCCTGTTTCTCTGAAAATGCTACATGTGCTACTACCTCAAGATGATCCTGTTAATTGAGGTCCCACGTCCTGCCCCTATACCTGGGATTCACCTGGGTTTCGGACTTCCTGTTTCTCTGAAAATGCTACATGTGCTACTACCTCAAGATGACCCTGTTAATTGAGGTCCCACGTCCTGCCCCTATACCTGGGATTCACCTGGGTTTCGGACTTCCTGTTTCTCTGAAAATGCTACATGTGCTACTACCTCAAGATGACCCTGTTAATTGAGGTCCCACGTCCTGCCCCTTAACCTGGGATTCACCTGGGTTTCGGACTTCCTGTTTCTCTGAAAATGCTACATGTGCTACTACCTCAAGATGACCCTGTTAATTAAGGTCCCACGTCCTGCCCCTATACCTGGGATTCACCTGGGTTTCGGACTTCCTGTTTCTCTGAAAATGCTACATGTGCTACTACCTCAAGATGACCCTGTTAATTGAGGTCCATTCCCCCCCCCCCCACACACCCTTTTTTTTTTTAAGAAACCGAAAGTGGTTCGTACTTGCTGACGGGGACGTGAGGACAGGTACAACCACCAGAGCGCAAGGTGAAAGAACATTGCCACTGGAAAAAGACGAGAAAGAAAAAGTAATTTTAAGTTCAACTCAAATGAAGATGGTGGTGCTCTCAGCAGATAGAAGAAAAAAACAACAAGGATTTGTGATTTTTACCCCCCTCTTTTTTTTTTTTAAAGCGTATTAAAAATATTGAGACAATAAATGACAATATTTCCTTTGTTTCCAAGATTGGCTGTATCAAACAACAACCGGTTGGAACTCACCTTTTAAAGACCCTTTTTTTTTTCTTTTTCTAATCGCGGTAACAATTCTGTCGGCTTCAAAAACTTAAAATTACACCAATGAGCTACTAGTCAGCAAATATATCAATAGATCCTGTAACACGTGGGCATGTTCTCATATTAACCATTTATTTAACCTCCATGACCTCACGATGCAAAGCCTTTCCTTCTGTCAGACTTATTTTAATCCCTTTCTCCTGAAATGTTAAAATGTTGGTCTGTGGTTTTTAGGGATTAAAAATTTAATGAAACTGAAGTTCAGTAGTAGTCACCATTGTATCTAGTTATGATTAATGCGTCTCAAGGGTAAGCAAAACTATTTTATGTAATTTTTTTGTAATGCCGACTGACAATAATAACTCCTGTATTTTAATAAAAAGGGAAAACATCAACAAAAATCTTTTAGTAACCAAACATTTTTAATATCAAGCTTTTCAGATGGTTTAGATAATTTATAATTTGATATTTTTATCTGTTGGTAACTAAAAATCATTAGTATACATGATCAATCTTAAAGCCCTTAGTAGATATCATTTTAAGTGCCGGGGTAAATCCTGTGTGTGGCATATATGCACACACTAGCAGTAAAAATTACATTCACCATATGAAAATTCATCCCAGCAGAACAAATTGTGACATTATTACTGCTTTAAGCTTTTTGCATAATTATGGACTTAGCAAATTATTTTTTATGAATGTTAATTTAGTTAATACTGAAAGCATAATGTTATCACTGCCATCCAATATTTCTTACTGCAGACTTGAATAATTGTTAGTTTGCATCATGATTTTGTAATATATTAATGGACCACATTTGTGGTGATTGCTATTACTTTTTTGAACAGATGAATCACCTAAGACAAATCCTGCATGAAACAAGACTCCATTGGTGCCCTTCATAAAGTTGGTTACTTCCAGTGCAAAAGATTATTAGCCAACTAGCAGCTAGAAAGCCCTTGGATATGTTAACAAATAAAAGTGACTTGACTTGGCTGAACAAGGTGCAGCATATATTAGTTGGATGAGGTTTGAAATGTTTCTAAGCAACAACAATGCTAGAAGAAAGTTTGGTGAAAAGTATGAGAAATGTCTCTGCATCATGGTGGTGAAAGTATGGAGTTGTTTGGCTGGTGATAATAGAAATTATGGAATTCTCAAAAAAGAGATACCTCTCAATATTCTGAAACCCAGTTTTATCAGGCAATTTTTTGATAATTGATTGGTTTATACTTTGACAAGATGATCCAGGATACATTACAATTCTCAATACAGTACCTTGCTAGAAAAGAAGTAAGCCCTCCTTTAAACCATAGTGGCTCCATCAAGCTACAGATTTGAAGCTGCTTGAATTAGATTGAAGAGTCAAGGTAAAAGGTCCAACCAAGTTAGTCAACTATGGAATTACTTGAAAGAGAAATAGGGGTTACTTACAAGGCAATATTTGAAAAGTTTTTCTGTTATTTGTATGAAAGATTATTTTGATGGAAGAAAGTTCATAACATCACAATGGGTTATATATTCTGATACATGGTTAATTAGATTATTCGTATTTACTGGGATAATGCAATTTCATTAACAATAAAGAACTGTAATGGCAGATAACTGTTTTTGTATTCCCTAGTTTTGACTACCATATATATGTATGTATATATGTATGTTGGAGACTATTGTGCTATGGCATCAATCAGTTAGACATCTCATCATTCTTGGCTGAGAGTATTTGTTGGGAAGACAGGTTTTTCCATTGCAGAATGAATAAGTTTGCCAGCATGGTGAATTAGCTTATCAAAAGGACCTACTAGAACTCTTCAATTTCATCCATGGCAGGAAGATATGACAAACCAAGCCTGTCTTGGCTGGTATTGAAACTCTTGACCCTTAAGTCTAGCAGTTCTGTAGTCTAACCAACAGACTACTGTGCTAACCAATTGCATATGATTGTAATCTTTAATCCAAACCTGTAGAAAGCCTATTAATTCACTGCCCTTTAGTGAATGATTCCATATTTTCCTTACACACTCAAGTATGGTTACATATCACAGTACCAAAGTCTTTTATGTCTAATGTTCTATGGTTTGTTAATTATTCCTGTTAACTTTCTAGAAGTTGAAACAAATATTACCATAAAGATTGAACAAATAATCTGGGAAAAGAAAAGTATAAAATACCTGAGGGCTTTTAATTGATAGGTCATGTAAATAAAGTGTTTGCTTTAATTATTAATTTTGGAAAAAAAAAACAAACATCTTTTTTGCAATTCCTTTTACCAAGAAACCAAAACTGCATTTCAGAGACAGTTGTGAAAATTTCTAGATCAGTCACAGTTTGTTATGGTAATGTGAGTCCTTTCCACAGAAATCAGAAACTAAATTTAATAATTCACCCAGATTTAACTGATGCTAAATTTGTGGTAAATCAATTATGAAACATCTCAACAAATTACTGTTTCATAGAATATTAAAAATATTTTTCAAACTTGCAGTGAAATGCACATGCATATATCTCTAAAATTTACAGTAAATTTTATGGAAAATAAGGTTTAAATTAAACTTGATTTGTAATAAATTTACAACATGTATTAAAAGTGTTGTTAAGTAGTACATAGCACCAAAAATGAATAATAATTGTTTCATTGTCTTATAGTAGTACATAGCACCAAAAATGAATAATAATTGTGTTTCATTGTCTTATAGTAGTACATAGCACCAAAAATGAATAATAATTGTGTTTCATTGTCTTATAGTAGTACATAGCACCAAAAATGAATAATAATTGTTTCATTGTCTTATAGTAGTACATAGCACCAAAAATGAATAATAATTGTTTCATTGTCTTATAGTAGTACATAGCACCAAAAATGAATAATAATTGTGCTTTATTGTCTTATAGTAGTACATAGCACCAAAAATGAATAATAATTGTTTCATTGTCTTATAGTAGTACATAGCACCAAAAATGAATAATAATTGTTTCATTGTCTTATAGTAGTACATAGCACCAAAAATGAATAATAATTGTGCTTTATTGTCTTATAGTAGTACATAGCACCAAAAATGAATAATAATTGTGCTTTATTGTCTTATAGTAGTACATAGCACCAAAAATGAATAATAATTGTGTTTCATTGTCTTATAGTAGTACATAGCACCAAAAATGAATAATAATTGTGTTTCATTGTCTTATAGCAGTACATAGCACCAAAAATGAATAATAATTGTGCTTTATTGTCTTATAGCAGTACATAGCACCAAAAATGAATAATAATTGTGCTTTATTGTCTTATAGCAGTACATAGCACCAAAAATGAATAATAATTGTGCTTCATTGTCTTATAGTAGTACATAGCACCAAAAATGAATAATAATTGTGTTTCATTGTCTTAATTATAAATGTACTTGTTTGCTATTATTATTATTATTATTATTATTTATTATTATTATTATTATTATTATTATTATTATTATTATTTATTGATCGTTATTATTGTCGAAAGGCTGCTGTAGTTAGCATTTGCAGATTCCCCTCCCACTAAGCTAGGGCTGATACCACCAGCAATAAGGTAAGGCCACAATAATAGTGTATACAGGTTTCCGATTTCTGACACTATATTCTTTCTTGTGCTGGCATCCATTCCTATAATTTCAGCTATGCTTGCGTTTTACTTATCCCCGAGCACCCGCCCGGGTCGGGTCGGGTTTAAGTAGAAAATGTAACCGGGCAGTTTAGAGTAATTCTCTCGGTTGCAGCTATCTCCATGACAACGGGAACTCTGGGATACGTCATGGCCGTCACGACCAGTTGTGGACCGGTATGTTATTCGCAATCTTTCTGCTTGTTTACCGCTGTTATAAGCCACCACCACCCCTAACCCCCTCTCAAGAATCGAAAATTAATCGTTTTGCGGTTAATATGGCGAACTATTTTTTTTTTAAATACCTGAATGTAACCGTTATTTTCGGATGGAGGGGGGGGAGCAACAAACCACTTACTTCGAACATCCGAAAATGTGTTAATATGACAGACAGACAGACCTAAGATTCGCCTTTTTCTGGGCTTTATTTTAATGTAAAATAGATTGAACTGTGACCAGATAAGGGGGGAACGACGGGGCTAAGCTGGTAGATTAAGGATGCGTTGTGTTCACTATCACCCTTGTGTTTGTGAAGATCACCTGGAAACCCGGTGGCTGCCATATTAGGAACGAGGAGTTTTCACGTGTGGAGGAGAGCTTTCCGTTCGTCAGGTAAAGTTTCCAGTTATTAACGGTGATCTATATAAATAAGTGGAAATTATGGTGCACGTTAATAGTGGAGGCTCGGGTGTCCCGAAGAAGGGCTTAGGGTTTATGCTCCCAAAATCCTGTGCCGGTTATGATGGGGCAAAATGAACATCTGGCTGAAATGAAAACACTTTTATATCACATTCTGTTAAATAAACAAGTTTGAAACAATTACATACATTCAAGCATTAAAAATATAGGATTATCTATATTTCGGTTTACATATATTGGGAGCTCAAAACAAGGGTGCATCAATCACTCATTTGGATAAAAATGCAAATATTGTTTAGCTGGACTGGTTTATGTTCCCTCAACCTATCTTATCTTACTGTACCCCATTAGGTGTCTCACTCTGCCCCACTAAAGAGAGTGGACTGGTTTATGTTCCCTCAACCTATCTTATCTTACTGTACTCCATTAGGTGTCTCACTCTGCCCCACTAAAGAGAGTGGACTGGTTTATGTTCCCTCAACCTATCTTATCTTACTGTACCCCATTAGGTGTCTCACTCTGCCCCACTAAAGAGAGTGATACAAACCACAACTATTCTTCATATTCTTTATCTGTATTATCATTTGGAAATATTAGTCAAGTATAATATGAAACAGAGCGTAGTAATTTTTGATGTTACAGTAGATAAGTTCAGTTAATAAGCATGATATGAGCAAAAACAACTTAACTGTCTAACTGTTCCTTATCTATTTTATTAATAAAGAAATAAAAATTAATAATAAATTTTTTTAAAAAAAAATTCAACTTAATATATAAATACTAGTAATACTGCTATTTGGAAATATCAAAGCTTGACCATTACTGTTATTATTTAAAATTAAATTAATCAGTTATGGTTATTGCTTATTTTGCATAATATTTTTAAGTGATGATACCACAAGTCATTGAGTTATCTCAAATCCAAACGTCTCTCTGGCTTCCAAGTTGAAACTCTACAACAGAAGAGTTCACATTGTTTTCATAAATTTAAAATTTAAAATATCTAAAAAAAATTGTTTTTTTATATGCAATCTGGCTCCCTTCATGGCCACATAGTGCCTTTGACTTTATTTCTTAACTGAAAAACAAAATAAAACAAAGACTAAATAAATTTAAAAAAAAAGAACCCAGTAAATGTTCAGTTTCAATATTTTAAGGATAGGATCTTCCCATGAAATCTAAAATATAAATGTAAACATAAATACCTTTTTTTCTCTGAAAGCAGGAGTATTACATGGTTTGATATAGCATTTGAACCACCAAACACTTTTTTATAAAGACATGCCAAGTTCCTTCTGCTTATTACAACTAGAAAAATAACTTTACTCTGAAAATAAAATAAATGTAATTATATACCTATATGAAGTAAGTATTAAAAAAACAAGACAACTGACTAATTATAAGCTAAGATAATTATCAGTTACTAAAACAAAATGGCTGACAGTTAAGCTCTATCAATTACATTTTTAGTGATTTAAAAAGAAGCCAGAACCCTCAAGCTGTTGTTGTTTTCCCCTATATAAGATAAATAGATTTCTGCCATAATAATTTGAGCACCATAGCTTTACACGTACATTTATTCTGTAATGTATATACAAGACAAAAGGTCAGTTCTTGCTAGAAGCACCTCTTACATTGTGTAGAGCTTATAGATATCTAGGTATGGAATCTATTAGATTATCATTAGTGATTTGGTCTAGGTTTCCTCACAAACTTTCCAAGTATTCAGTTGCTAATGTAAAGTTGATCTTAATCACTTAGCACCTTAGTTAATTACCAAAATGTTCTTATATGTGCTCAACAGGGTTTATATCCAAGCCTTTTGGGGTCTGGCCCAGTGAAGCATATGCAGTTCATTTTACTTCTTTCTCTATTGGTTCTGGAAGTATGGTATTCTACAGGAAATAGTAATTTTGGAATATGTAACTGGCAGAATTTAGACATACATCAGTGAATGCAAGTTTTGTTTTACTCCATATGAAATCCACTATGCTTGACATTTAGTCATAAACACTGGGTAAGAAGTCTTACCAACCTTCCTCTAGATCTGTTGCATCTCAAGGATGTGAATTCAGGGAAATGGCCTTTTCTTTATTCACTTCTGTCATCAGTCAGTAGCTTTCATCAAGCATCCTGTCCAGTATACCTATGTGTATGCAAGTGCTACTGAACATTGCATCAACTCCATGATATTGATCATTAAAAAGTAACTGTTGGTGGTCACTACAAATTTTAAGAACAACAGCATATCTGATGCATGCACTAATAGTGGCAGGATGTCCATATTGGTTTTTCAATGGCTAAATCTTCATCCCTAAAGAGAGAAAATTATTTGATGCACATCATCTATAGACAGCAAATGATCACTTGTAGATTGGCCAGTTACCCAACCCTAGGTAGATTGGGAAATATTTTGGCTATCATGCATTGTATGAAAATAAGTCTGCCTATCTCAGCAACCTATTTTATAGTGGTGAAAATAGTCAGATATATTAACTGTGGAACAAACTTGCATTTTGGAGGTATTAAAATCAATATGGAAGATCTGTGTAATTCAAGATTTGCATAGTAATTTACCATTCTGAGTTTTTGTCAAGGCAAGTTTTCTTTAGGGATGTTGGTTAATGGTAATTCTATCTCTACCTCTTTCAATTTTACATTTTTTTAAAGAAATACAGAAAAGCCAAAAATTAAAATATTTTGATAAGAAAATAAATGAAAGACTTAAATATAAACTACTATCAAGAGAAACAACTTCAACTGTCTTGTAATTATGAAACACTTTACAACAAAAACTGGTGATCTTATTTCTTTGTTTTAACCAAAGACTCCATATCTTTTCTTATGTTGTCTGTCATTGCACTGACTTACTACTATTCAAGCCATCCAGAGTAGTTCTGCATGTGCTATCTTGTTTCACATTATAAACATTGAATTTTATTTGTTATTGTGTATCTCACTAAATTCTAAATATCTTCTTTCAATTATTAGCTCCACCAAACAAATTTTCATCAGCTACTACTGATAATTAAACTAAGGCACCGCTTCAGTTGTTCTCCTGTGCCATAATGATCTTCCCCCATTTGATGACCAGGATCACCAGCCATTCAATGGCTTTTAATTGGAGGGTCCAGCTATGATAATTTGGGTTTGCCAAGTAATGATTACATCTGTAACAGTTTGATAACTCAGCACAGTATAGATGCATTGAGTATATCTTTTGATTATGCCTTTTGAAATATTTGAATACTGTGAACCTTCTCTTAACCAAAAATTCTGGCAAATTAAATATTCCAGAGCCCAAAATTAAAATAGAATTTGGTCAATAAATCAAAAATCTGGAAAAAAAAAGCTAGCAATTTTCAGGTAGTAGAACTAGTTTTCTAAAAATTTTGGTTGGCTGATCTGATTCTTGAAAAATTTAACCAAATGGAACAGTTTTTCATGATTTGCAATGTTTACTTGTCTCTCATAATGTAAAAGCTATGCAACTTTGTGTAGAGAGATGCTGTAACACTATTGGCTGATGTAAGGCATGTGACCACCAGGAGCAGATCACCATGTTATATTTCACAAATGATGTAGAAAATCCAGACACACTATTTCAAACACAAGCAAGCTATGTGTATATATTCATATACAAGTTAGATATAGATTATGTTTTGAGATTCCATGTATTTGCAGGATGAATATATTTTCCCACATTTATTAATGCACTATACTATATCATATTTAATGTTTTGTTTCTGATAATTCCAAATTTGAAATATATTTGATTTAGTTATTATTTATCCATATAGTGAACCCTTTCAATTAATTTTAAAAAAAATGTTTAAGGAAATGTGCTTTATCTTGTAATAAAACTTTAGTTTCTAGGATTTACTGTATATTAAAACTTTGAACTGTTTTATAGTATTACTGTATGCACACTAATTTCTCTATTGTACTATTTAATATTATCCAGCAAATAAACATTCTCTCATAAAGGTATAAATTTATTTATACTAGGGATATTCAAATAAAGCCCAGCTGTTATAGCATCACCATAATGTCCAACTCACCAGGCTTTATTTGAACATCCCTATTGAATCGATAAAAACTATTTAAAACTTACTAGTAAAGTGTCCCATCTGTCAATGTTAGAGTCAGGTAATGTTTCATATAAATATTGTACAGATAAAAAGGTTGAGAAAGTAAATTCCTTTTATCAATAGCTTGACATTTTTTTCACATAGGGAGATATCAAGTACTTTTTCAATCTTTCTGCCATCTCTTTTGTATAAACTATCAGTGTTTTGTTGAACCTCTTACTGTCATCAGTATAGTCCTGATAAAGACTGTTGGATTTTGTATCTGGAGAACTGACAGAAGTTCACCAAAACATTGATATTTTTATAACAGCAGTGAACATAATAAAAGCTTGAAAAAGTACATGTCAAATACCTTGGTTAGACAATGAACATTCTAAAGATATATATCTACTTACATGATCTTTATGCAATGGCATACTGTATGGAAATAGTTGCAGTAGAGTGACTCAAAAAATTTGTATATTTTGCCCAATTCTTCCTAAAATAATAGATATATCATTAACAGAATACAGGTGTTTTTTTTTTTCATTCCCTTTAACTCTGAACTCTTTTCTTACCAAGTGAGTTTGCATCAGATACTTAGACAATTAGATTATATCATTCCCTCCCCAATCTTAGTTATATTTTTATGGGCAAAGCGATATAGTATAGGCATGCAAACATTATTTTCCATGTAATTTTTACCTCTCAGGAGGTTTTTGGCACCTGTACAAATGAAAAAATGCTGTTTGTATGTTTTCTTCATACTGACACCACTCTATGAACTCATGTCAGAATTTCCTTTTTATGTTATTCACTGTAAATGATACTATTTAAAACTTTGGTAGGGGCTAAATGTGCTTCTGAATTACCTGTAGAGATATTACTGAGGCAGGGTAAAATTTTTACCTGTATGAACCTACAGAAAATGATAAAGGTAATTTTTCAAATGGTTTTAAAAATCTAAATGAACTAATTCGAACATATAAGGAATTTCTTGCTTATTTTACACACAATTTAAATCAGAGATCATTGTTGCAAAGAATTGTTAATAAATAATAAAGGAAAGTTTGAACTTCATGATGCACAGTGGATGTCTTTAGTAACTTTGATTTCCTTATTAACAGCTGTTTTAAGGTAGCCTTGCTTTTGTTTTATATATTGTAGGCTGGTGAAGTATCATGTAAAGTTACACAAGAGGCGAGAATGATAACAATGTATTTGTTTGAAACTCTTTGTCAAAATGTTTTGCCATGGACAATGCAGTGAAGGACAAATTCAGACATTCAATCCAGAACTAGCTCAAGAACTTTTATCAGATAACAGAAATACCAATGAACAGGATGATAATTCTGATATTCCCCCTCTTTCTGAAGTTGGTTTTCAACACATGGTTACATCGAGTTGTGGAGTGGTAAATGATGATGGAACTTATGAGGATCATCCTTTTGGTTCACCAGACAGAGAAAGAGATAAATCAAGAAATATTAAATCTGGAATAAAACTCAATGTTGCTAACTCATCAGATCTCTTAGTACTTCGTCAAAACATTACATTAACTTCACCAGAGAACACAAAAAATAACGGTACATTAAGAGAATGTAATGAAACTTTGAACTCTGGAAGGGAACATGAAATAGTTGCTGAAGAAAACAAAATAAATGAAGATAAGTCGAATACAGAAGATGAAAAAAAAATTAAAACAAAATATAAACAAACAGTTGAGAGTCCTGAAGAGGTGAGAATGTCTGAAAACAGTATAGTGAAAAGAGTTTATGCTACTTCCCCAGTCTTTGGCATGGATGAAGAAGAGGAGTTTTACAGTGTACGCAGTCAGATTGATGATTATGCTGAGATTGATGATGCTACCGATAGAGCTTTAAATAAAACTGTAGCCTTCATACCAGAAGAACACCTGAATACGCATGAAGATAAGCTGAAGAGGGATAGCAGTTCCAGTAGCAATGAGCACTCAGATGTGGAGAAGCAGTATGTGCTTCGGTCTTCAAAGTATGCAAGTGAGTTCAAAGAAGACAACAGCCATCAAGAGTCCGCTATGCTGAGGGGATTAAGTTCAATACCTTCCACACTCAGTGATGGAGAGGAGTTACAGCAAGAAAAGGACTATCAGGCTAACTTAAAGGAACGTATCATGAGCCAGTCAAAACTAGATGCAGACACTGTTGTGCCAAAACTCTCACTTGGAAGTATTGACGATGATATGGAAGAATCCCATGAAGGTATGCAGAAGAGGATTAATAATGATGGGGAGCAACATTATTTTCACGATTCACTTGAAATTGAATATCCAGATCGTGGTTATAAAGAGTATAAGCAGTTTCAGCCATCAGAGAGAAGGAATATATCTGAAGATGAATTTCTTCCTCCTCCGAGGCCTTTTCAGTATCTACAGGCACATGCTGGACCTTTGAAAGCGGATCATCAGATTCTTCCAAAGGGATTCTGGTCAAATCAGCAGATGTTGTCCAACTACAATGCTAGATATCTAAATGAGGAAGCTGTTATGTCAGAGCATAATCATCCATATTATATTGAGCAAGCTGGTGACTTTGAAAAATCTCAGCCAAGAATCAGCCAGTATGGCTATGGTAACAAAAATTCACATAATGAGATTTCACAACATGGAATGTATGAGAATGCTTACATCGATCAAATCAATCATCCAGCAGAGACATCGCAGAGTTCAAGAATGTTTGCCGGCCATCATGACCGGCCACTACAGCCTGTTAAGAACCCAAAGCAAAAAGCACAAGTAAATTACGTGAAATACAACAAATCAAATCTAGGCAAAGAAAACAGTTTTCTAAAACGGTCATACATTCAGATGCTTTCTCAAAGAAAAGCAGGTAAGAACGCAGCTGAGAGTTTCAAAGTGGCGCTGGACCGACGACGTTCAGGAAAAAGTGAACCTCCACCACATGAATGCGTTCCTCTATCTACTCTAAAGAAGCCATCCTCAGCCGAAGAGCTGTGGCGGAATCGATCTTCAAGTTTGCTTTCTCAGAAGGAAATGAAGTTAGTGCAGAAGCAGCCAGGCAAGCTAAAGAAATTCCCTAGTGACAGCAGGGTGCACATGTTGGAGAGGACACCTCATTACCTGGAACCATTGGCTCATAAGCCGCAAGTGTACCCAGATAAACTGTCACCTACCAGCAGTCTCCAGCCTGTGTTGGTTCAAACAGCTGCCCCTCAGCCAATTACTCGGGATATATGGACAGACAGTGGGCAGAGAATTAGTGTGGACATCAATTTGAATCTGCTCAGTCCCTCACACAAGAATTTTTCAGACTCTACTTTTCAACGTCAGCCATTTAATTCTCCGCAGAGAATGCAACGTTTACAGGGTGGTTTCAGAGCTGAAGCAGCCAGTCTTGAAAATGGTTATTACCAGCCTCCTCTTCAGGTAGTGTATTCATGCTTAACTTGGAAAGTAAAGGGAATTTCCAAACAATTAAGAAAATGTTCCCATAAAGTAACTCTCTATACTAAATGTGTAAATAATATGCACTCACTTTTAAATCAAGTATTATTGCAATTGTAGTGACCAATCTGCATCATTATCTCTGTTATGTTTTTCTTTAAATGAGATCTACTGGTGCTCAGCACCATTGCATTGTGGGAGCACTCTCTTGATTATTGGCAGACAGACCTTTTTTTTACATTTAAAGTATTCTCACTTTAATAATTAACCTAGAACAAATACAAATGAAACAAAAAGAAACTGTTAATCACTAGTAAAAACAGATTTTAGTATACATGTCTACTAATTATTTGTTGTACATTCTTTGGATTAAACTATTTGTTTTGACCCAGAGATTTAGGAAAAAAGATGAGATTTTAATCTCAAAACAGAGAGAAAAAGAAAATATATTATCAAGAGAGATTTTTGCCTGTGAGAGAGAAATTCTATCAATTCTGGTTTTTCTTGAAAATTTGCATAGACTTGAATGAAGATGCATATTGAAGAGATAACAAAATAGTTCATATTTCATAAGTTTAGACATGAGGCAGAAAGCCATCATGGCTAATGCAATGGCCCCTTAGGAAAGAGCAATGGCATGATTAATGCTATCAGTATTAGATTTGATGGTAATTTATTTCACTCATTAACAGTTTCTATTTCTGATATCTAATCATGCTGAAACGTTAGCTCATTGCCTCTTTCCACTTAATCAAAACTTCTAATTATTTTGGAAACTACTCGGTCTAAAATTCAACTCTGGTAGATCTAATATTTTTGGCCATTCAACATATTCCAACCTGGAAACAATCCAGTAAATCACTGAACTCTATCCAATTAATCAATATCCTTTCTCAAATGAAAGTCCATTCCCACACAGCATATTATTATTATTGTTTGCATCTAAGATGCACTGCTCTTTACGTTTTTTTTGAGATTTTGGTTAAAAATTACATAGTGATTCTTTCCTGAAACTCCTAGTTCAGTGTCTCCTAGATAGCAGTTGTGGGTTCGTTCTTTTATTATGTGCTTGGTGTGGGTAGGGGGCCTTTAGGTTTAGTCTGTAATCAGTGATCAGCAATGCTGCTCAGGGTAAGGAAAAATTAAAAGAAAATTTTTTTCTATCACATTTGCCAGAATCCAAGAAGCACCAATGATGAATTAGAATACAAGGGCACCAGTGATCGTCCACTCAACAGCGCACATTCCACACAGGAAGACGAGGTGGCCAGCTGTCACAGCTCCCAGCCAGCACGGAACAACAAAAACCTAACCACTACAAACTTGGTCCATCCCATGAAAATCTCTTCGGAGTATTTTGCCCTGGAAAACAAGAACAGTCATCCACAGCCTGGCTACATGGACCAGTACAGGAAACAGCAGAACAGGAGGGGTGGACTGAAAAAATACAAGGTCTATGGCATCAACGACTATAGGCAGATGCAGAAAGAGGTAAAGCTAGGGAGTCTGGGACCTGACAGGGATAATGAGTCTCTGAGAGAAAAGGTAAGTCAGGCTTTGTGTGCAGTAATGTTATGTTTGATAAACAACTTTCTCATGTATATGTTTCTCTATTTTGGTTATGCCAGCTTGACTGGGTTGCTTAGATCATATTTGTTTTTTTCTTTCTTTGCAGTAAATTATTTCCATTAATTCGTAACAGAAATATATAGCAGAAATGGGTACCATTCTGGTGGTAGAGGTGGTTTTATTTGTAGCTTTGATAAATGTTCTGCTTGCTGGGCATTTTGTAAATTGTTGTTTTTTTTTTTAAATGCGGAAGAAACATAAGGCAACGTGCAGTGAATTGGTGACAATTCTTCTCATCTGTGGCCTAAACTTTGATTTCATTATTCCCAACGTACCCAAAGTTATCAACTTTAAATAATATGGCCCCTCATGGTAAGTGCACACAAAGCCATTACTTCATCTTTTTTATCATTATAAGAATGATGCAGAATTGTGAGTAATTCACCTCACCATTACCTTTTATACTCGTATATACATAAAGTTTTCAAAACTAGTGATGGAGTCCAACTAGTGGAATAACCTGAATGACAGCAGATATTAATAGGGTTTTTTTCTCAGGTGGAAAAGCGGCAGAAACAGGTAGAGTATGCACGGCAGGTGCACGAGCTCAATAGACACAGCCTGGCCACTAGCAAGTCCAAGTTGCCCCCTGTCCCCCAGCCAAATGTGAAAGACAACAGCGATCAGATGAATAGGCGTAGGCTTGTAAGTCTTGTTCTCTTCCATTTGATTTTAAATCCTTGCAGTGGAAAAAGATGTTAATGTTTTAAATAACTTTTCTTTTAAATATTTGTGTATTTAGTTATTCTGGAATGACATTACCTGTTTTATTAATCTTGTGGAATACTAATGATAAAGATATATTTCTGATCAAGTTTTTCCAGATATCTAATACAGTACAGTTATAGTATATATATATTGCAGCCAGATGGTACAAGCAGAGCCATTCAACTGAAATTTTGAAATTTCTTTGGAATACCATGAACCTAAAATCTCTTATGCTTAAAAGATTGACAGACAGTATTTGTTCATAAAAAGATTGGCTTTGGAACTTCATGGTTGTTGCTAGGCAATACAGAAGTATCCATTTCTCAGCAGGGTGACGTTTCTGAGCTGATAATCCCCAACTCACTTCTAGAACTTTCCCTGACTGACTGGAGACCAAAGATATTTTGTTTTTGATCATAGATAGGGCTGCTAAATTAAGATTAGATGACATTTGGGGCTTTCATAAAGTTTTGATATAATTTAAATTTATTTATCTTCTCTTCACTGAATAATTTGACACTACATTTTCTTGAGTAGATTTAAGAATTTTACAGTACTAAATTTTTTTACATTTTAGGTCCTATATTTTAAAAACAATTGTATTTCACTAATAATAATAATAATAATAATAATAATAATAATAATAATAATAATAATAATAATAATAATAAGTTAGACCAGGGGTTCTCAAACTTTGCTACACCGTGACCCTCTAAAATGATAAATGAATTTTTGCAACCCCTCCCCATGAATAAAACTGATGATTTCATCGGGGTCAGGGTTCAGCAAGAAGTAGATATACAGACAGGAGCAGTGATTAAAAATAATTTTTTTAATTAATTCAATTACATTACATATGGGCAAATTGCATGCATTCAGTATTTTCTTTGTTGTTGTTGTTGTAATAACAACATAGAAAACAAACTGAAATCAGACTTATTTACAAAGGCTCATTAAGCTTATTTTGCCTTATTAAGCTGTTTACTACTGTAAGTCCAGAATGTTTTTTCAACAAATCTCTCAGTCTGGAAAAGTCTGAATATACCACCAACTTTTTAACAGGAAGGAGCTTGCTTGCTTTTGCATAATTCCTGAAATCTAGGTATTACTTTCGAGACAGCCGCTCTCATTTCTCGATCCACATTTATTTTTGATCGGTATTTGTTTTTTATTGCAGAAACTGTAGAAAACCCTGACTTGCACAAATAGGATATTGCAAATGGAATCAGTATTCTTATAGCCTTCTTGCTTAATTCTTTGTACTCATTTTGCACACTGATCCAAAATTCAGAGAGAGACATTGTCAGGAATTTTATTTTTAAAGAAGTGTCAGCAGAGACATCAATGAATTGCTCCTCCTCGGTAGCAGTGAGTATACCAGCTATCAGTTTAGCATTGAATGGGTCCTTATCCAATCAAATGTTTCTATTTCTGCATCTGGGAAATAGAACTGAAAGTGAAATTTTAGAGAAGAAAGGTGACTTAAAATACAAATTTTCACATCTTCACTAATTCGTGTGTTACTGCTCTCAATAAATTGTTTTAAAGTAGGAAACATGCCTAAATTTGCATTTTCCATTTGACTCTGCCAAAGTTCAACTTTCCTAATAAATGATTTTAATTTGTCATTGAGTTGAAGAATATTATCATCATCACTTTGCAGTGAGTTATTAAGAGTGTTCAGCTTATGAAATATGTCACTTAAATATGCTAACTGCATATTGAAATCACGGTCAATAAACACGTGTACACTACTATGCCTTTCCTCAGTTAAATAAAGGTAAAGTTCATTTCTCAGTTCAAAAGCACGTCAAAATGTTTCCCTAAGACAGCCATCTTGACTCTCAGTAAAACGGTAAAGAAGTTTGTTGTTCAGCACTTATCTCTTCACAAAACCTTGCAAACATCCTTGCCTTTACAGGCCTGGTTTTTAAATAGTTCACAACATTTATATTTGTTTGTAGAACCTTCTCCAATGCTATGCTCAAATCTTTCAAAGCAAGTTTGCCTATGAATCATACAGTGTCCAAACAGCACTAGGAGATTTTCAGCATATTAAAGCCTGAAGTCCTTTGTGAGAGCCTGACATAGAGCGTGCTCTGTCAGTGCATATCCACACGCAGTTTGACCACTTTAAGAGATTTGCATTAATATAACTATCAATAATACCAAAAAGATCCCCAGCTTTATTCGTCCTTGTAATTTCTTTACAGAAGAATAAATACTCATTTATTTTGTCCTCATCAATGAATCTAACATACATTATTAAATTAGTATCCTTAGTGCTATCTCTGGCCTCATCTATCTGAATGGCAAATGGTTTGTTTCTTATCTTTTCAATTAGTTGCTCATTCAAATCCTTTGCTATATCTGTGATTTGGTGGGAAACAGTGTCATTAGACAAAGGGATACTTAAAAGCTGTTTGGCACCCCAACATAGTTGTAACCATATCAATAGCTGCTGGAAGAATTAAATTTTTTTCCAAATGTGTGCAGATTTTTGCACTGGGCAATTCTGTTTGCAACTTGATAAGAAGCTGAAAGTGATTTCAAAGGGACAGTTATATATTTAACTAGACTCACATTTTGCTGCTTCATTTCATCTCTCCTTCAAATGAAAAAAACCTCGAGGTTTGTCAGCTAAGTCTGCATGACTTGTTTCCAGGTGTCGTTTTGGTTTGCTTGGCTTCATACTCTCAGCAGACAGCATCTTATGACAAATAACAACTCTGAGGCCGTTCTTCTCCAGTAACGAAAACACTAGTGAAACCAAAAGATATATAGCATCCATCATACTTTCTTGACTTAGTCTTGCTTTTATCAGCACTACTGGTAGATTGGTCATCTTTAGCTTTTCTCTTAATACCCAACAAAGACTTTTCCATTTTGAAAGGCTAAAAATTAAAATTAACAGATAAAATACTGAAATTTACTAATACATACACTTATACAGACACTAAAGACTATGGATATGGTATACCGGTTGAGAGAGAGAAATATTTCCAAGAGAAGTTGATCCGTATATCGGAGTTCAGTGTCAGTCGATCACCAATGTCCGATAATAATTTGTCACATTATCAATAATTGTCAGTTGTTATACTCTGCAGAAATGAGTTTTGTCCATTTTAATTGTTAAAACACCAATCCACGACATACATTATGCTTATATCAATGCAAATTACAAAATTTTATCAATGTTTTTGATATAATGATGGATTTTAACGGATAAATTTAGCCAAATGGTAATCGTTCGGCTGATGATTGGGATGTAAGTGAAATCAGGCGATGTTTAAAAGTGAAATTAATTAAAAAGTGAAAGAAATAAACTGAAAAGTAACACATTCATATTTCTAAAAAAGTTGGTAACGTTATTTTATTATTAAACAACATGAGTTTCCGCTGCATGTGCTTGGAAGCTGGAAGTTATCCACTTGTTTTCTATTCACCAGTTTATTGGAGTGCTGAAAGGCCAGATCATTGTACTCTCCAAATTTATCGAAGAAATTTTCAGGACATCCTTGTCTTTAGAATTTTCCACTGCCTCCAGCTTCCAAACATATGTGGCAGAAACTCGTGTTGTTTAGTAATAATTGTTGCTTGTTTAATAATAAAATATCGTTACCACCTTTTCCAAACATACATTTGTTTAATAATAATTATCGTTGTTGTTGTTTCAGATTTTCTTTGAAATATATGAAATATAAATATATTTTTAAGAGTTTTCTTCAATTTAGTAGACTCAGAAATATGAATATATTACTTTCAGTTTATTTCTTTCACTTTTTTATTAATTTCACTTTCCAAGTCACTGGCAGCATCATCGGGGAATGTGAGTATAATAAAAGTCTATTTCAAAATAATGTTCTATAACATAATGATAATGTAAAGAATACAGTATTGTTGATGGTTTATAGAACCCTTGTGCCTCTGCTAAGAAAAGGAAACAGGTGGAAAATTGATTCATAAGCTCAAAAGTCTGAGCTCGACTACCATGCCGGAAGCAATATTTTTAAAACGCTTTGTGAGGGGGAGTTGCAACCCACAGCTTGAGAACCACTGGGATAGCCTTATTGTTTTCTTTATTTTCCATTTTTTAGTTGTACTTCCATGTAAAAAAAATCCTCAATTAAAATTCTTCATGGTGTTTATTTTTTTAAAGCTTCTCTATTTTTATTAAACTAACTCATTCCAGGCCCTGGAGTATGCCAGGAATGTCCCTAAACCAACTGTGAAACCAGACTCGGTTACTTCTGGAGAAACCTCCCCTCAGTTGGATGCACACAGTCGAGCCACAAACAAACCTGTCCCATCCACCATTGATGTGATTGACCTGGAGAAACTTCATCAGCGACACCAAATGGAGAAGCAGAATGCGGCTTCAATCAAGCAGAACATTGGCAAAGTATCTTAGTAACCAATCAGTTATTTATTTGATGATTCAATAGCCCTTCACCACACATGAATTCTTGTTTCTGAGAATAATAAAATTGTTTAGGTACAATGATGATGATGATAATAATGAATCACTTTGTATTTTCTTTCACAAGTGCATGGCTACTTAGAATTTTTAATTGTTGCTTAGTCTGTGATAATAATAATTTTACAAATTATCCTGTTACTAAACATTCCAGGAAAAGGTAGACATACTTTCAGATTTTATATTTGGAGCATTAGGAATCAGATAAACATTCTGAATACAATTTTAGATGCTCTGAAGAAATAACTATCTTAGTTTTTATGTACAGGGTGAGTGCAAAATCATGTTAACCCCTATTATTTTAATTAACATTGTGATATACACCGACATAATTGATGTGATCATTATCACTTAAACCACCTTGTGCTGTAAAAAATAAATTATAATTTGATGTTCCTTAAAATACTAGTGGGGAGTAACTGGATAACTTTATATGCAACTTGTATTTTAGCTGTAGGGCATTTACATTCTTATGTATCTGTTTTTCCTGATAGCCCAATTTTTATGTAGGAACTTAACTCTGAAAGCTGAATGCAATCGCAAACGTTATACAAGCATTTCCTTTCGAATGCTCTGGAATGTTTGAACTACCATTGGATTATGTAATATTTTTCATGTTTCAGTGTGATATTTGAAAGTGATAAAAGGTCATTTATTTCAGATGTTGAGTGAAAAATTAGTATAGATTCTGTATTTCAGTTTTTTAAAATTAATAATTGGTTGTTTTTTTACACTGCTGTTAAGTCTGGATGCACAGGCAAATGAAAAATGCTACATCTCTTTGTTTCATCTCAGTAGTTATTATTTGTAACACACTGCTCAAAATATTTTAGTGGATTATTATTTTTCCATTTAACTGTTATGAGTATGATAAAATACTGTTTTTAATAAAATAAGCACTTTTTTGTTTTAACTAAGTGTTAATTACACCGTTCAATTATGAAGAATTTTTTTCGTTTTATATAATAAAGGGAGGCAACTGGTAGTTTCCCTATATGTTGAGTCAACAGTTTGCATCCAGTCAATTTCATAGGTTTTTAATTTTGTCTGATTTACCTGTTTTTAATGTACCAAAATAATTTTTAAATAACCCGATTAAAAACTGTCCTATGTTAAAACAAAGCCAGCTTATGAACAAATTTTACCATTTCTGTAACTTCATTTGTAGAACAATTTTATATATACATGCAAACAAGTAGACAGACATATATAATTTTGATTAGATAATTTCATAAACGTTTATTTCTACTACAACAACAAAAAAAATTAAATTTCCAAAATCTGCTGTCAACAGATTTAGTTTTTTTTTTTTTTTTTAGTTCAGGTTTGAACTTTGTTTAATAAAAAATACAGGTCTTTAAAAAAAATGATTGCACTAATGTCTCAAATCATTGACAATTTTCCTTACTTCACTACAAATCGTTTCCACTTCCAGCTACTAACTAGTGCATCAGAACTCTTGATGTTAAGAAGGGTTACCAAAACCACCTTAGATTAGATCGTTTCCCTGAGAGGTGCTGAATCATTCTAGATTCACTGACAGGGATAAATGAGTTTTTAAATTGCCATTTTGTTTACCTATTTTCCCATGAAAACAAAAGTGAGTGGTCCAATCAGGTCTGTAAGTCTCTATGAAGTCTCCTCTTGAGCTGTCAGAGGTGGCTGTTTCCCAGATTTAAAATCCTTTATAATTTTGGGGGCATAGATGGCATCAAACAAATCCTTGGCAGTGAATTCTGACTGGATGACATCTGATACCTTGTAGGACACATACGGCTTCAACTGCCAAGAAAAACAAAGAACAAGTTTATCATTATCTGCTGCATTAGTACAAAATGCTTTCATATTGCAGCAAGCTGTTCGGAAATGTTTTGAATAATGAGTGTGCACTAATCTCTCTGGAAACTAAGGACATCTTATCCAAATTCTATGAAATGAAAAAGTGACAGGTCAAGATAGCTTGTTTGCTAGTCATGGTGGTGGCTGTAGCTCAGTTGCCTTGTGCCAGCCCGTGCCAGCCCGTGCCAGCTAGTAATAGGCTTTTTCGATGCTGAAGGTGCTCAGCCTGCTTGTTTACAGGCTAGAAACACTGACAAGAATTCTAAACATTCATAGCACACCCACCCCCACAACCAAAAAAGACTTCAGCTAGTTGTGCACAACAAGCACATTTACCTACAAAATTATAGTTTTCTAAGTTGGTCTGGATGTAAACAAATGCCTACCTATTTTTTTCTCATAGACTGTATACATTGTGTGATCTTGAATTACAGAATTATCCCCTTTCATTAATTACTATCGTATATGCTGAAGTAATTGTAAACAACAAGCACATTTGAAATTAATTTTACTTGACAACCTAAATATAATCCAAGGGATTTCTTTGAACAAACAGAAATTCTGTATTGCTTCTTTACATATATCTTGATCTATCCAGTGGTGGCATCTTGTATTTTGTGCCCAAAGTTTTCGGTTGAATTTGGATTACTGCTGCTTTGGTGGTGTTTTTGTTAAAATTTAAGCATTTATTTATTTGATGTCAATTATGCAGAGCTGTTTTATAGTAAAGGTGGACCTGAGAAAAAGATGTGTGAAAGCCATAAGATGATGGATACAAAAATATATAATAGTATGAGAACTCATGTGTGTATACATAAGATTATTCAGTATTTTTTCTTTTCCCTAATATTTACCTTGTTTCCAACTGTGAAACAAGTATTCTCTAGAAAAGATAAAACATACGAAAATGTCTATATTTCATTAATAATTTGATATTTTTTCATGCCTGTTGTTGAAGAATAAAAATGAACATAAAACTTTCCTTTTAGCTTTTGCTATTTTAGATAAGACAAACTAATTTACAGCATGAATGGTCCTAGCCAGGTATTCTTTCAAATCTTCCACAAGAATGGGGCAATAAGGTTTGCATATTTTGTTGATTTGCACACAGAGCTTTGGGTTCGTTTACTGTTCTAGCTTACTGTCCACTACATTGTACTTTTTTAATAGCAGCACGCTACTACCAGTGACTCTTTGTGGAGATAAAAAAAAAAGCACTGACCATGGCAGACACACAATGCCTACCTATAATGAACAGGGGAAGGAAGATAGCCACTTATGACAACAATTTCATTCTGAATTGTGTGCAGGACTTTAAAATATCTAACTATACTATAGCAGAAGCAAATGGAAAAAAAAAGGCATGAAGCAGTTCATTAATATACATAGGCATCCTACGATTTTACAACTATATTTGTTTGCATGGCAGTGTTAAACAAGTAAAAATCAAATTACACTGAAAAGAAATGCTGTGACCACACTTTTTTGGCCAATATCTTCCCAATTCAGCCCATGTGAAGCATTTCTCATCTTCATGGCTAATCTTTGAATTTCAAGGAATTTAATATTGACAAGCTACTCTGAAAAGTTATTTTTCATTGAATCTTGGGATCCCTCATTTCTCAAGATTCTTTTGCTCTTAAATTTAGTGGTAGTTCAGTGAATTTCCCTTAAGCTGTATATCGTCATATTAGCAAATGCTGATTGGAAATAATGTGGACCATTGATCCAAAGATTCTTCTGACTATTTTGATAACACCCACCTGGAAGCCAGTAAGATCTGGTACAATGAACTCTGGGATCATTTCTGGAATATTTCTGAAGCGACAGTTTTTTGGGTTGATGAAGCCAGTTGACTGCACTCCTGAGGAAAATAACAAATGACAATATGAGCCATGATATTAACAAATAACAAGCTTAATGCACAAAAATGAAATCAGAAACTTATCAGTATTTTTGCTTAACAAGATAAATAGGAGAGAGCCATCATGCCATATAATAAAAATTATAATTCTTAGTTGTTACGGTCCACTATCAACTTTGGTCCAGACAAACACTTTTGCAGCAATTTTGGGTTAAACCCCCTTTTCACAATAAGCAAAGAAACAGAGAGTTTGAAATTCACAACAAATAGACCAGGTAATAATGATTGGTGTGTTCACATCTGTACAGTGACAACACTACTAACCAAGATAAATATTTGTTGTTGTAAGTTGTAACAAATGATAAATGCTGCTAACTCTCTATAACTGGTTACTTTAAACAGTAGGTATATATGAACATTCCAAAAGAAATCACATTTAAATAAATAGTGGTAATGCATTACTTAGTGCATGCCCCTTTTTATTCAATACAAATGAATACATTTATATAATAATAATTAATGCATTTTTAAAAAATGTAGTATATATGATACTGTGAAGAATTAATTCCACACTTAAGCAATGCACAGGGCTACTGACAGCTAATTAATGCAACTGTGACTGGCAGCATCCAAAAATCCAAAATGCTTTACAGTCAATGCTGAAAATTTCTTCAAATTTGAAGCAGACAATCTTGTTCAGAAGATGCAATGGGCTCCAACATTGGCAACATATCTTCAGATGGTGCATTTCTTCCATCAACTCTGAAGACATCCTTCTTGTACTCATTTGCAAATTACCACATGCACTTTGAACACCTCCATGCCTGAGGCCCTAGCTATCCTTCTGCTGGTTACTTAACTAATGACAAATTAAAAAACCATTTCAATTCTTTTCTAGAATGTTAAACGTTGACAAACTATGGAATACTAAATTTCTATCAAATGAAGAAGAAAAACAACAAAAACAATTATTACTGTCTAGACCAGAGGTCTCCAAACTACGGCCCACGGTGACTTTCCCCAAACCACGTGGTCTGACTGTAGAAAAAACACAAACATCTAATTTTTATTTGCTCAAAAGGGTTTATAGACAGATGGCTAGATGCAAGCACCTTACCTTTAGGCCCTTCTTGTCTAGACATGCTTTGTTGAGAATCGATGACCCTTTCACGCACCAATGTAAACTTAACCGCTTTGATGCGGTTAACATGGTCATTATTCAGTGGCTAGTTTATAAACTGCATCTGCAGCTTAGTCAATTGTTATCAGCACGTTGAAACACTCACAACATCTGGAAACTAACCGGCGAAAGAAAGCAACTTTTGTTTAATTCTGTGAGTGACTCTATTTTGTCTTTGCACCAATTATTTATTCTATGTTTGAATTAGTTTCAGTTGTGCTATTGCATGTAGTACGATATAGAAATCTTGTTGATTTCTCTGAATGTTACCTACTTAAATAATTTAATACAGTTCGTGTCCAAAGTCAGTGTAAATCTTAAATTGCAAGGTGAAACAAATCTGATTTGTGATCTCTTAACGCACGTCCAGGCTTTCTGAAAAAAATTGAAACTCTTTGAAGGATGGCTTCTTGTTAAGAACTTGGCTCATTTTCCATGCTCTGACAAGTTGCGGAACGGAGGAGGTGGAATTTCCTTTTGGTTTTGCTATAGAAGTCATTACAGACTCATTAGTACAATATCTGCAACGCTTTTCTGATCTTGATCAGAAAACAGAGGAAATTAAGCTGTTTCAAAACCCGTTTGATTGCATGTTGAAACTCTCCCAAACCGGCTTCAGTTAGAAATAATTGATCTTCAGTCAGATGCAATGCTCCAAAGCAAGTATAAGGAGGGAGATCTTATCAAGTTTTATAAATCATTGCATCCTGAACATTTTCCGAATTTGAAGCGATTCGCCATGGGATTGCTGTCGATCTTTGGCACTACGTATCTCTGCGAACAAACCTCAAAGATGAAGTATATCAAATCGAAATATTGATCGAATTTATCCGATGAACACTTGGCGTCCATCCTAATAATTAGCTCATCAAGCCTAAAACCCAAGTACAGGGACATTTTGAAATCAAAGACTCAGTTCAACCATTCCCATTAAACTTGTTCTGATCTTTGTTCATTTATGTTAGTGTCTCAATATTCTTACTTTGATTAAATTTGTAATCTTAAAGAAAATACAATTGAACAAAAATGGCCTTCTTTTCCTATCTGCAGTTGAGTATTTGCTGATTCCTGCAGAACCCTTTCTTTGGTTTGAGATTATTAATCATTCATAAGTTTGATTGACATTTTTTCTTTGTAATTATCCAATCCGGCCCGCGCACGTGTGTCAGACATGCCATCTGGCCCGTGGTCTGAAACATTTGGAGACCTCTGGTCCAGATAATTGAAAAGGAAACGAAATAAAACACTGTGACCTGAAGACCTTACATGACGAGAGAGAGAGCTTCCAATCCATGTTTTATAAAATAGCAACATTTACAAATAACTGTTTAATAGTTAATTAGCTATATTTGGTTATAAGTTACTCTTGCACAATGTATAATTACAATATTGTGGTACAACATATTACCATACCTTGACTAGTAGGGAACCCCTTCCTTAGACCCCCAGTCAGACACTATCCTGCCTATTCTAGCAGTAGTAGTGAACCCCTTCCGTAGACCCCCAGTCAAACACTATCCCGCCTGTTCTAGCAGTAGTAGTGAACCCCTTCCTTAGACTCCCAGTCAGACACTATCCCGCCCATTTAGCAGTAGTAGTGAACCCCCTCCTTAGACCCCCAGTCAGACACTATCCCGCCCATTCAGCAGTAGTAGTGAACCCCTTCCTTAGACCCCCAGTCAGACACTATCCCCCATTCTAGCAGTAGTAGTGAACCCCTTCCTTAGACCCCCAGTCAGACACTATCCCGCCCATTCTAGCAGTAGTAGTGAACCCCTTCCTTAGACCCCCAGTCAGACACTATCCCGCCTATTCTAGCAGTAGTAGTGAACCCCCTCCTTAGACCCACAGTCAGACAATATCCCGCCCATTCTAGCAGTAGTAGTGAACCCTTCCTTAGACCCACAGTCAGACACTATCCCGCCCATTCTAGCAGTAGTAGTGAACCCCTTCCTTAGACCCACAGTCAGACACTATCCCGCCCATTCTAGCAGTAGTAGTGAACCCCTTCCTTAGACCCACAGTCAGACACTATCCCGCCCATTCTAGCAGTAGTAGTGAACCCCTTCCTTAGACCCACAGTCAGACACTATCCCGCCCATTCTAGCAGTAGTAGTGAACCCCTTAACTTAGACCCCCAGTCAGACACTATCCCGCCCATTCTAGCAGTAGTAGTGAACCCCTTCCTTAGACCCCCAGTCAGACACTATCCCGCCTATTCTAGCAGTAGTAGTGAACCCCTTCCTTAGACCCACAGTCAGACACTATCCCGCCCATTCTAGCAGTAGTAGTGAACCCCTTCCTTAGACCCACAGTCAGACACTATCCCGCCCATTCTAGCAGTAGTAGTGAACCCCTTCCTTAGACCCACAGTCAGACACTATCCCGCCCATTCTAGCAGTAGTAGTGAACCCCTTCCTTAGACCCCCAGTCAGACACTATCCCGCCCATTCTAGCAGTAGTAGTGAACCCCTTCCTTAGACCCCCAGTCAGACACTATCCCGCCTATTCTAGCAGTAGTAGTGAACCCCTTCCTTAGACCCACAGTCAGACACTATCCCGCCCATTCTAGCAGTAGTAGTGAACCCCTTCCTTAGACCCACAGTCAGACACTATCCCACCTATTCTAGCAGTAGTAGTGAACCCCTTCCTTAGACCCCCAGTCAGACACTATCCCGCCCATTCTAGCAGTAGTTGTGAACCCCTTAACTTAGACCCCCAGTCAGACACTATCCCGCCCATTCTAGCAGTAGTAGTGAACCCCTTCCTTAGACCCCCAGTCAGACACTATCCCGCCTATTCTAGCAGTAGTAGTGAACCCCTTCCTTAGACCCCCAGTCAGACACTATCCCGCCCATTCTAGCAGTAGTAGTGAACCCCTTCCTTAGACCCCCAGTCAGACACTATCCCACCCATTCTAGCAGTAGTAGTGAACCCCTAACTTAGACCCCCAGTCAGACACTATCCCGCCTATTCTAGCAGTAGTAGTGAACCCCTTCCCCGGCCCAGACCCCGTTAATCGAGCCGCCAAGCAGAATGGAGGGAGCACGACCACCGTTGCTGGTCCCTGCTGGCACTTACTGTGTTGCGCGACCTTATAGCCGATCTCCACACTGCCCCCTTTCTTCCACGCATTCACATGCTTTTCGGTCACAGGAAATCGCTTGTCAAAAGGAATCCGACTTTTCCTGCCAAGCCGACCGGCGGACGAGCTCCAGCCCCGGATCTGCTGCACGCGCAGCGAGGACATGTTCCTGTACGGATAAACAAAAGATCTAACATCCACGGGAGATAACTCCCCGAGCAAAGTTTTAGTAATGAAAAAACCTAACAAAATCGCGACTATTTACATAATTATTGCATTTTAAAGTTAACTATTTGTTTGAATGTGCAAGCAATATAGCCTGCCAATAATTTACATATATATAATTTTAATCTTTATTAATATTATTATTATTAATGCGGTGATAAATGTTTTAAAGAATGATATTCTTATCCCCCCGCTCGCGCCGATGCCAAAAAGGGAGACAATCCTAGTGAAATTGGAAAGTGCTGCGGTTGTTGTTGTTGCTAAGCCAGTTGGACGTCCAAATGCCGAGTCCTCCTCGTAACTGAGAGATGATGTTCGTCGAGCCGACAAGCGGCCCGACACCGTGGGCCCCCAGGGACCCGGGAGGTCTCTCTCAAGTCGGATGCTGCGGTTGTCGGCTAGACAGCGGTGCCGAGTGTTTGCTAAGTAGTAGGGTGGCACTTCAGACATAGACTAGAAAATCCTTATTATAACTTCGTTTTTTTTTTTTTTAATAATGTGGAAGGAAACTCTGCGCGATCGGCGGTTGGTAAAGAAAGGAAAAAACAAGCATAAACCATGCGAGGGACGTAGGCCAGATTAATCGGGATTTGAACTGGGGCCCCTCGACTGTAGGGTAATACTTTGTTGTGTTGACACTGCACATCGTAGCAGAGGAACTAAGGGAACTAACCCTGTTTTGCTATGATCGTGAGCCGGGCTCTGGAGGAACAGACCATGGCTGTCTAACGCATGTTTCCAATGTATTGCCTCGTGAGAAAGTTTCCTTGCACACTCACATTCAGCTGATATTGCACAGACCATAGAAGTCCGGTAAACCGCCGATGGACGTCCTTGTTGATCTAATTTTAAATAAATAATTGTAAAATATGGTGCTTGTCCGTTTGTACTTTCTTATTCTCTTGAAATTAAAAGACCCTATCGCTTTCAGTCAATAGTTCATGTGACATTTTCACACGGAAAAATCGATCACGGCTTCCTGTGCTATCTAGTTTACACCGTCGTCTTCCAGAGACCTTGATGCAGTATTTAGCAGTTTCCTCAAGCAATACAAACAATGGCAAGCGAATTCTTTGATGTCTGACCTCCGTGATTATCGGCACGAAGCTGACGACTCCAGACTACACTGAATGTTACGTTTCTCTTTGTTAGAACCAGCAGGTGCTGTGGTAATGGTTCTAAGAACTCCCCCAAATCCCTTTTTTATATTAAGAGGGAATTTCAATAATTTTTTTTTTAAACTTTCATCCCCTTTGACCATATATACAATATTGGATACATATCACATGACAAGCGTATAAAAATCAGTCTTAGTTAGTGAAAACTACTCCATGCGGCCGAATTCAGCCAGATCAGATTCCAGGAGTAGCTGTGGGCACGACTCTGAGCAGGATGGATGAAACTGGTACTGATGACAATGGCTCAGATTCTCCAAAAGTGATATGAAGTACCTTAAGGCATGTTTTCTACGCGATAGATGACGAGCCAGTAGAGATCTTGCAGATGACTTAGCCGCAGGTGCAGGTGTTAAAATTTCTTCAAGAACAGTAAGATACACATTAGCGTGAAGTTGAAGTGATCCCAGTGGATGTGCAGCTGCCCGAAGGCCTTTGCTGAGCAGAGAAAACCAAACGATAGGGCTAAAGTGGGCAACAGAGAGGAAACCGTGTGATTACCAAACCTAGAAGAAGGTAGGTGCTCTACAGATGAGTCCCAATTTGAGCTGTTTGACAATAATCAACGGCGGTTTGTTTGAAGGTGAACCTGGAAATGGCATAACAGTCGGTGTACGACAGTTACAGTGGAGCACGGAGATGGATCAATACAGAGGAGAGGGCTGCATATCAGCCAAGAATGGTAGAGATTTGTAGAAATTTGAAAATGTACTGACTGCCGGCAGGTATAGGCAAAGATGGGATTCATCTTCCAAAATAATGACCCCCCCAAACTTACAGCCAATATGGTGAAAACCTATCTGGAACTTAAAGAGGCTGATAGAACACTCACAATGATGCTTTGGCCTGCACGAAGTCCTGATATGAACATCATTAAGGCTAAATGGGTTTATGTGGCTACTGAGAAAGTCAAACAACAACCAAAAACCTTGGATGAATTGTGGAAAGAGCTAAAGGATATTTGGAACAGCATTCCACAGTCATTCATTGGTAACCCGTAAGGGAGTACAAAAATAGGGTGTCATGCTCTATATAAACCAAAGGGCCCACATGCCAAATACTAACGCAACGTACAACGTATTCATTTTGTTTTAGCATATTGTCTGTAATAATGCATTTCGTATTTATTATATACGTCCCTCAGTTGCAGTTACCTAATATTTGTGCATATATTCTGCGTGTTTCCATAATTATTTCCAATGCTTCATATAAAGTTGCTGTTGTTAATTTGTTTGATTAAACATTTAAAATATACTGATCGATTGGAAACTATTAAATTTACTAAGTTTGGATATTAGACTCTTAAATTATTTTTGCTGAAGTTGAACATATGAGGGAATATAACTGTAAACTGGCAACAATACCAGCATGGCTTGATATCAGAAAAGAATTATTTAATAAACAAAACTCTAAACAAATAGAATCTAATTAAAGTGGTAGTTGTTGATAGCGATAGCTTAAACTAATGGGCATTCATTTACCATAGGGCCTTTATGCAGAATCTGCCTTAATAACTTGAACAAAAAAGATTTCGCACCTGCACATTTACTGTGTAATCTACGATATACGTTGATCGTTTAAAAAGACATTCTCAGAATTTGGTAGGAGCAATTCCTGGAATAGCGCAAGGATTAGACAAAAAATCATCAGTTTACCACGGTTCAGGTTTTCCTCGGGAGTTCGAAGATATTTCTTCAATTGCTGCAGTGAGTTTGGTTTGGGTCGTTGGACTGTGCGCGGGGGGGGGGGGCCGAGGGAGCAGCTGCAGCCTGGAGTGATGTTTCAAAGAATGTAAAATTAAGTCGTGTCCGTGGATAAATGCGAGATCGGCTCCATCCTTTTCTTGACGGTTGGTTGCAAGCACAACGGATCAGAAGCTTTGCCAACCTTTCCCCCCGGAACCCGGGTGTGTCTAGAGAGAATGGAAGGTCGATCAACCCGTCCAGTATGCCCGTGTCTATGCACCGGCAGCAGCTGTATGGCGCGTCGACTTGAGGATGCGGAAACAAGTAAGAGAGATTCTTGGTGGTGGCCGAGAATTTGACGGTGACAGCAGCAGGAACTTTAGGGCTTCAGCATGCACCGTTCCTCCTGTATGGCCGAATTATTGCGACAGAAAGGGGGCCCGGTAGCGGTACCGCGTCTGGCCTAAACGGTACCCGACCCTGATAGGCAGGAGACTATTTCGGTTGCTGCGTTCTTTTGGCATTGCAGTTCTAGTCAGCCCGTCTATAAGCCACGATGGCTTCCTGCCTCCACCTATCAGCTAAACTACATTACAAGAGTTTAAACCCCCCCCCGCCCTCCTTCTCCATCCTGTCGCCCTCTCCAATGACTCGTCGAAACGTCTTCACACAGCTCTGGTGATCTCGCACGGGACGGGTGTGAGATAAACTCGGTGTTTTTAACCGCTATTTGTGCGCTTCGTGGAATACTTCTAAAATATCTCTCACGGCTTTCAAACTGCTGATATCATTGCTGTCGATATCCTTGATATTCTTTCTTCATTACTTTTTTAGCGAAAACTCGGAAAGATAACCATTATGATATTAAAAGTTAGTAAACATTTTGTCAAATCTACAAGAAAAAGTGTAGTAATTTTTAATATGATTTATTATTGTATTTATTTATTTCTAATACTCGTATAAAGCTCTAATTAATTCATCCAGATCAATAAATAAATAAAATTGTTCTTTAAAAGACAAAGTAAATATAAGCAACCTGATTTAGAGTATGTGACGTTCGAAATACCGTCCGCCTAAGTTACGTGAGTTTTGATTGGCTGTTCTGTGACAGTCGCGAAGTCAAATATTCTGATTTCCGTTATTATAGCGCCGTCATGAATCCATCACTTAGTCTGGTTTTCCCACAGAGACAGTTTCCAAAAGTTATTTTAGGTGTTTGTTGGGCCTCCTCCTCCCCCCCTTTTTTTTTTTTAGGAAGCTCTATTCAACCTGTTAAATCTAGCCGTGAGATTACAGTGTGGGACAATGGCTGTCTTCAAATACAAAAGAAGACAAGGAATCATTTTGGCTTAGTTATGACGATTTTCCAACGACTCTGTATATTATATTAGGTATCATATTTAAAAAAAATAATTCTGATTTCATTCATATCCCAGTATAATAACAACAACAACAACCCCAATCCCACCGTTCGTAGAAAAGGTGAGACCCGGTTCTCGTTTGAAATCGTACATGAAGAACTTTTGTTGGCACACCTCACGCCGACTGTCTTCTCACTGGACCCCTATTAAAGACGGGTGGGTGGGGTGACCGGTTTAATCCACCCGTTTTAACTGCCTCCTTTTTCCGTGTGTTTTTGTTGCACATCCACGCTTCCTTGCTCCGGTTTCCCCGTAGGCTGCAAGCGGCCGTTTGTTGGAAACAGCTGCACCTTTTGGAATTTTGTCAGATGTTCTCTTTTTCTTTAATATAAACGATAGTCGTTATGAAAGCGGCGAGGATGCAATTTATCCTAGAATCACCACAAACACACACAGAAATTAGAGCCAAGGGGCCACGAAAATGTAAAGGTGAAGGTATCTAAAGATCCCGCAGCTCTCTGAGAACGTATTGTCGGTTATCGAGGGTTTGTGGTCAGATCGCTCAAACTCTGGGCGTTTTCTTTCTTCGCCGGAGTTTTTTCTGTCTTCCCGGTTGTAACCCGAAGTTAACATACCTCCTCCCATCCCCCCCCCATCTTTCCATCTTCAAAACCCGTCCCGACCGCATCAATTTGGCGCAGTGTGTCAACCTTTTCGGTACGTGAGCTTCTGCCGGTTTTGGCGCCCACCTTAGCTAACCTACCTGTCTCCGCGTTTCGAGACCAAGCCCCTGTCACGTGAGGAGGAGACTTTCACCGCGGTTCGGCCCCGGACCGGGCGAGAACACCAGTCGGCAAAGACCTCGCCGGAGCCGTGTCCAATCACTCATGCGAGAATTGGCCAGGCCTTAAAAAGAAAGATGAGGTCGTGACGTTCGGAGACAAGAACACGAAGCTGTGAAATGTACAGCTAGGTTCCGGCCGGCCGAAATCTCCCAATCGTCCAGCAGCCATTTCAGTTACTAGCCTCCGTTTTTCCTCGCGTGGATCCCAGATGAAGTCATCACACACCACTGTGTACCTATTGGTGTTCGTTTATTCAGTCACTTGTAAGTACAAGTCCGTCCTACTAACACTGGTGAGATATAAACGGGACGGTCAGCTTTAATTTTAATATACCATAGTTTAATATTTAGTATTATCTTTCACACTTCTCTGAATAGTTTTTGGAGGCGTTAACATTATTTTGAAAAACAGTTCCCTGCGTGAAATCAAAACTGTTTATATCCGTTAGAAATTAGTCTAGTGGGATATTGAGGGCAGAAACATTGCAGCTTAGGGTGAAACCAGTCTTTTAGGGAAAAAAAAACAATAATAAAGAGGGGAAAAGAGTCTTTAAAAGATAATAAATCAATAAAAAGCAACAAGATGCTTTAATTGATCACTTGTATCTTCTCTTTTTGTTTGGCTAAATTTATCTCAAAATGACCCAAATATATTTTCCATTGCATCCTTAGACTGGCTCTAACCAACATTTCTCTTTTCCTAAAATCTAGATCTATCCTGCAGATTTGATGGATACTTTGCAGCTACATTTTGAGTTTTTGTGGTGGGGGGATGGGGAAAGAACAATCAAAAACTGGCTTCGCTAATGGGAGCTCCTTGCCTTTGATTAACTGAACGCTGCCTTCGCACCCCAGAGTAAAGTAAGACGAAGAATTTACTCTGGTTTTCTCAGACACCGCTCGCTCGAGAAATGGCACCACACCTGAATATGCTACAGATGTTAGCCTGTTTTCCGTTTCTAGCTGAGCAGGTGGAGTATCGGGATTTAATACGGTAGCAGTAACTAGTTTAACCCAACCCTCCCCCCTTTTTTTTTTCGTTTAAATTTAAATTTGTACTGAACCCTGTTTAACACTTTGATGCCCTTTCGAAAGGTCTGGGCGTTGGACGTGTGGTCTGGTCTGGCTGGAGTCCGGAGTATCGATGACACGTGACCAGCGGTCCACATATGGAGCGCGCAAACAATGGTGTTTGTCGGGAGATAACTCATCCTTACTTACCGTTGTACCAGTATGGGTAGGGTGCCCTCCCCTTCCAAAACGCCTGATATTGACCCGATCGAAGACATGTGGGTATCTGTATCATGGTGGAACTAGAGAAAACTCCTCACAGGTATATGAATAAAACCTGGAACAGACCGTGATGGGAATTCCCGTTGACTCGACGCCAAACAGATCGCGCTGAAAAAGAATTGTGTACGATCTCTACAGGACGAACTAAATACATGTAACACGACTAAAATCTCCGTGGTTCCATATCTGATTAGTTAGTTGGTCCGTAATTCCTACTAGAAGCTGATCTGAAAAAAGTAGTTGGACTATATATATATATATACTCGTTAGAAACACTCTTCGTTAATGGTCTTTTGGCAAACTGCGCAGAAGCGACGACTGCGCCAAATGAGTTTACCCATAATGCCTTGCACGACGACGACGACGACGACAACAACAACAACAACAAAATTTCAAACACAGTTTCCATTTTTTTTTTTTTTACAAAAAGACAAAATTGTTTTGCTTTTGATAATTATCGCTCCATGTTTCAGACGTGTTGTGCCAGGGAGGGAACAGGACGGAACATGAGAAGAACACGGCCAGAAACGCTACCACAGCCAACCCTCCCTTACTGGCAGCCTTCTCGCCGACCGCCGCATATCTCACCACCAATCTGACGAAAATGGTAACGACTGGTTAGGTTCGACACTTTGCTCTATCTGATTAACGCTACCCCAACCCCCCCCAGCCAACCTAGCTCCGTCAGCCCTGGCGTCTAAACGCCACAATGACTAATCGTTCCGCTCGGAGCTCCCACAGACCAAACAATTTTCACCGAAACTTAACTGTTTATGGAAATCTCATTGGCACTTCGGTTTTGCTATAAATTATCACCCAGAGGAGGAAACAGGTCATCCTCACGACGTGTGCGAGTTGACCTCTGCACCAATGCGATTTAATAATACATTGATATTGATTTTCTTTGTCTGGTTACTGTATTACTTTAAGTAGAGAAATCCCTAGACTGCGGTTCGAGAGTTTATCATGCGGCTTATATGGTTCGCCTTGTGACGTCAGGCGTATACCATGTATTTGCCTCCGTCACAATTTTTTCTTCTTCCATAGTTAGAATTAAAAACACAGTCGAAGCTTTGAAAGTTCAGACGTCCATGCCTGATATTTTACACGTCCCTCTGCTCTCAGTTAGTAGCAGAGATTTAATTGTTGTCAGCAGTAAAGCGTTGATTTAGTAGGTGAACCCGGCGCTACCAGTTAGCTAGAGAAACCGGAGTCTTGTCGGCTCGCCAGGGGGCGTTGGTTTGGCGAAAAACCGGAAGACGCCAGCGTTTATTACATCTACAAAAAAAAGACGCGAAATGATTTAAGTTTTAAAAAAACCGAATAATTTAAACATACGCCGGCCGGTTGTCTGCAAGGGAGACGACCCTCGTGAGGAGGAATCGTAGTGCCGCATCTGTCCTCCAAGGGGGCGCTGCCAAATCCTGCGCCACGTCGGAGCCAAGCAGTTCCGACTTCGGCAAGAAATTTCTTGTTGGAACTCTTCAGTTTTTTTTTTTTTTTAATCCGAACCCGGGGCGCCCCAACCTTAGCAGTTCAGTATTCGACACGACTTCTCGTATATATCAGATCCCAAATGCTTCCCTAAGGAAATAATCTCGCCATTAAAAACGTCTGGCCACCAACAAGGAAATAGTTAGTTAAACGGAAGTTAATTTGAGAAAAGTGTAACGACAAAAGCAGGGCAGCAGCCTGTAATAAATCGGATTCATAACCAAAGTTTTTAACAAAACTAAGCCGAGGACTGGATAGTTACGTAGCTAACCAATTATGCGAAACGAACGTGTGGCTGCAGCGATTCGCGATTTTCGCGCAGTAGCGGGCTATGGACGAGAGTTTCCATGATGACTCCCTCTGTGTGCCCCTTACATCACTAAGTAAATATCATGGGGTTCCTCCCGCCATCGAACAAAATTCTAGCTCTGCATTAGGACGGGTTTTTTTTTTAAAAAATAAAGTAATTATTATTACGTTTTTAATGAACAGAAAAGGGAGCATGCCGGTTTGTCGCATACTGTAGCCTGAAAACCAGCCTCGCCTGAGATCATGGCGTAAATAACAAACAGCTTTCGAGAAGAGACTCAGTTGTCCGCAATGAAGGCTATATATAACCGTAATGTCGTCCTTTTAGGCCCAAGGACGCTAGCATTGCAGATAATGAATTATGATAAATTTTGCTGCGCGACACGTCTGTGAATTAATGCGGCATTCAAGAGGCCATAATTTTTAAAAAAAGAAGAAGTGACATGTCTAGGGTACTCCCTCTCTCTCTGCTCGAGGGTGACGGAAATGTTTTACAGGTAAACCCGTGCCATCTTTCTTCCACGCAGTTTGCCCTTGCTTTAAAGCTGACGCGCCTATGAATAATAGAGCCCTCAAAACTTCTCTTTTTTTTGGTTAAAAAAAAGATTAATGTACTTTAAAAATCTAATTATACATTGACGGAATTACACGAGAAGGGGCCGAACGGAAGGTTATCGGCGCTGGGTTGTTTGTAGTAAGTGAAGGATCTATTTTCACTTTCTTCCAACCCATTCTCCTAAATAAAATAACTTCTCAAACCGAATCCTCTACTTTCATTAATTTCCATAGAAGGATTTTTCGGAAAGCAGACGAAAGTTTTTATTTTTAAATTTTTAAAATGTATTCATCAAATAAATACATAATAAATTTAGTAACCTTAATTGTTTTCGCCACAATATAACGAAATATGTCTCCCTCAGACACATACACACACACCATGTGCCGGTTCTAATTGCCTCCCATGTCCCAATCAATGCCCGTCTCCACTTCAGCCAACGAAACACTATTTTAAAATGCCCGCATTCACAAATATCTCCAATAAACGCCCATTCCTTTCTCTAGGGATATTTATACGAACGATTGTCGTCTATTGAAGAATTTACTTTGTCAATAGATTTACAAACGCTGAATAAAAATCCGCTCTCTCTCAGTTTGAATGTTTGGACATGCGATCTGGCATCGCTGGTCACGTGTCGTTCTGTGTTAAGGCGACGCGTGTACGGCGATTGCCTCAAATAACCGTCTGCCGTGCTTTTACCATATCAAGTCCTACTACAACAAAAGTCCCCCCCCCAGCCATTCTCATACAGTTCTCGTAGTGAGCATCACGTATCGCATCTGTAGAAGAGTCGGAATCAAGAGCTGGAATGACAGAGACAAGCCGCACG
This sequence comes from Nautilus pompilius, assembly GCA_018389105.1. NCBI lineage: Eukaryota > Metazoa > Mollusca > Cephalopoda > Nautilida > Nautilidae > Nautilus > Nautilus pompilius. The sequence continues at coordinate 141,623 of JACATO010002179.1, read as the reverse complement.
ATCCAATTAGGCCAAGTGCCACAAACTAAGAAAAATCTGCAACAGGCAGCGATGGCAGGGAAATTTGGGATGGACAAAGGAAGAATACGAGAGTCGCTGAAACAAAGTGAAGAGGAAAACCTGATTAAGGACCTGCCAAAGACAAGAAAGCAGCTGCCAGGGAGAGGAGGTCGAAGATTGCGAGATGCTGAAAGCGATGGCCAACCTTTCCACAGGTTTCTTAAACGTTGTCATCATTGTATAGAAATCATAGAAAAACAGACGGAATTCGAGGTTTAAGAAAATTTTATCTCCTCCGGCTACAGAGATTTCTGGGCTTCGGAAACGGATAAGGCGCCATTCCGCTGTCGTCTCTACGAGACGGGAAACAGTGTTCGTGTAAAAGCTTCTTCAACACCTGGAGTAAAAGGCGGAAACGTTCTAACGATACATGATTAGAATGCGGCGACTCTGCGAGTTCTTCATCCCCGATATCGGAACGCGGATGAGGCAGCAGCTGTCTGCCGAGCCGAGTATCACCGCTTCACGCCACTCCGAGGAGAAACCGCCCTGATCAGAACGACAGGGCATGAAAGAGTTAAGATTGTTGTTCTGGAGAAGTATCTTCTTCGTCGAGTTTTTGTACGAGTTTCAGTCAGAACGAGCCCCAAATATTACTGGCTACAAGATATGGAGTCGTCGTCGACCCTAACACACAAAAATAAAGAAAAAAGTCTCGTTCGGAGATCGTCTATGGCGCGGGACTGAGGCAGGGAACGAGCTAGCGAAGGGTGGCCGTAACTCAGGGGTTAAGATAGATGAGTCCTGGCGGCTTCACTGGCTTAGCAAAGCCGCTCGATGTATCCTAGAATCAGCCGTCCAGGCAAAACATTCAGCTGACGGCAGCGAATCCAAGTTTACAGGGCTCGTGTCTGAAGATGTGGACGTGTCGGGCGCAGTGCGAGAAGCGACTTGACCCGAGGAGGGTGAGTAGCCACAACGGCGTCGGCCCCGCATCGGCTTCTATACTGATACCGAAAAGTCACTCCACAAAGTTAAGATCCAGTGAATAAACTCTGAAGCCAAATTCATCTAATTTGTGTCCTTTTTGGTGTTTTATTTCTTTGTTTTTCTCCCCAAGAAAGACAACGTTTCCGGGATGTTCACTATTTCATTGCTCCTAGAACTATGATGTCTACCATATTCAGTACGTCAAGGGGTTACCGGGCTCGCACTGTCTCTGAGAGATACCGGGAAGAAAGCCTTAACTCTCCAAAATTGATGTAAAGTACCTTAAGTATGTCCTCGACGTCATAGACGATGAACCAGCAGCGATCTTGAAAGTGACTCCGCCGCAAGTGCAGGTGCTGACGTTTCTTTAAAAGCAATAAGAAACTCGTCAGCGTGAAGTGATGCCATTGGATGTGTAGCTTCCCGATAACCTTTGTCCGAGTAGAGGCAACCAAACGATAGGGCTAAAATGGGCAACAGAGAGTAAACCGTGTGATTACCAAACCTAGAAGAAGGTAGGAACTCTTAACAAATGGGTCCATGTTTAAACTGTTCAACAATAATCAACGACAGTTTGTTCGAAAGTGGACCTGGAAGAGGAGTAACAGTCGGTGTACGACATCTAAAGCTGACCAAGGCGATAGATCAATGCAAGTGTGTGGCTTTATATCAATCAGAGGTGTCGGAGATTTTTTAAAATAAAATCTAAGGTATCCTGACCGCCAACAGGCACAGGAAGGTTCTCATCCATCATGCCATTCCTTCTTTGGGCCGATATTCATCTTCCAACATAACAGTGACCCCGAGCATATATTATCAATGTGGTGAAACCTATCTGGAAAGTAAAGAGGACGATGCAGTACTCAACAAAATCATTTGGCCTACACAAAATATGGGTTTATGTGGCTATTGAGAAAGTCAAATAACAACCAAACACCTTGGAAGAATTGTGGAAAGAGCTACAGGGTAGTTGGAACAACATTCCACACCCATACACTGATAGCCTGTAAGGGAGTAGAAAAGCAAGGTGTCATACTTTATGTAAAGCAAAGAACTCATATACCAAATGCCAGTGCACTGTACAAAGTAATCTTTTCTTTTGTATATTTTCCTTAACATGCATTGTGTATGTATTATATACGTTTCTTAGTTGCAATTACTCATATTTGAGCATATTCTGCGAATAATGTTTCCTTAGTTATTTTAAATGAGAGAGAGAGAGAGAGAGAGAGAGAGAGAGAGAGAGAGAGAGAGAGAAGAGAGAGAGAGAGAGAGAGGAGAGAGAGAGGAGAGAGAGAGATGGAGAGAGAGAGAGAGAGAGAGATTATCTGCATTCAAAAGAACGTCCGTGTCTCAAATACTTATAACAAATACATATAATATGTTTTTTTTTATTAATTCTAACAAACAAATAATGAATTTATTACGTCTTCAGAAAAAAGGTTTATTATTTTATACGCTTCATTTGATTAACTGATATAGCTAAAAGTGAAAACAGAAAGTCTTCAGGGACTGAGAAACAACATCTATCATTCTGTCAGTTATTACAGTAATGTTTAATTGTATTTAAGATGAATCTTAGGCAATTAAAGATGTAATACCATTCGTAAAAAGCATTTTTATTGTGAAAATTTGCTTATAATACAGTTTACTTAATGTTATGGGTAAACAGCAAATCCTATCTAGCTGAAGCGTATGATATTTATTTGATCCCTGTATTACAATCTGCTACTGTGCACCGTACAGAACAGAATCAACGTTGTTGTTGTTGCTCCTTGTCACAGAATACGTCCGAAACATTACGTTCAAATCTTATCAGTTGCTTTAAAAAGAAAAATTCTTCCCTGTGAATTCTATAAAGTTCTAAAATGACGCGACGGTCCAATAAAGAGAAAAAATCTTTCAGTATTTTCCTTCACGAAAAAATAATTCCTAACATCTTAGAAATAGTGAAAAACTATCTGCCGCGGAGTAGGAAATTATCTTTAGGGCGCTTAGCACATTATCCAAGAGTACTTAACACACTGTTCCAGGGTACTTGGCACACCATCCCAGAGTTCTTTGCACATTACTCCAGACTGCTTAACACTCTATCCCAGAGTACTTCACGCACTATTCCAGGGTACGTAGCACACTATTCCAGCGTTCTTAACGCACAATCCCAGAATACTTCACCCACTATCCCAGAGTACTTACCACACTATGCCAGAGTACTTCACGCACTATTCCAGGGTACGTAGCACACTATCCAAGGGTTCTTCGCACACTATTCCAGCGTTCTTAACGCACTATCACAGAGTACTTACCACACTATGCCAGAGTACTTCACGCACTATTCCAGGGTACGTAGCACACTATCCAAGGGTTCTTCGCACACTATTCCAGCGTTCTTAACGCACTATCACAGAGTACTTACCACACTATGCCAGAGTACTTCACGCACTATTCCAGGGTACGTAGCACACTATCCAAGGGTTCTTCGCACACTATTCCAGGGTACGTAGCACACTATGCCAGAGTACTTCACGCACTATTCCAGGGTACGTAGCACACTATGCCAGAGTACTTCACGCACTATTCCAGGGTACGTAGCACACTATCCAAGGGTTCTTCGCACACTATTCCAGCGTACTTAACGCACTATCCCAGACTACTTCGCACTCAAAGCTATCGTTAGACGATGAAAGTTTAATATTCAGCAGTGTGTAGAAAATTCCGTTTGACGTAATGCTAACCACCAAGGCATCTCAATTTAATCAGTGTTACATACCTCCCTTTTCTATTCATTGTTTTAAACAAATAATACAAAAATCTAAATAAACGATTTCTTGACGGGTTTAAGTCCCTCCTGTTGTAATAATTCAGGTCTTTCCTCTCGCAGTCGGCCTTCAAAAACTTCCTTTGCTATGACTGTAAACGGTGTAAACGAGTGCGTCACCAAATATAAAAATGGTAAAACTGTATGACTCATTTACAGAGAATCCAGAGGTTAACAACCGTTTTAAATCTGGCTCAGACTCAATTCATTCGTTCTTTGCCCTACTACCTTTTTTCTCAGGAGTCATGATGATTTATGTAGGGATATCACTTTGGAAAGCTTAACTTCAGGTGACAGATACGGCCCGCAGTGCCATCGCCGCGCCATTTTTACGCCCGAAGGAGCCACTTAAAGTTATTCCTTATCAGTAAATGCGGATGAAAGAAGACGAACTTCCAGATTTTGTCCAGTGGTGACGAGAATTTGGGGTTTGCTCAGTAGCAGTCTCGCGAAATGTAAGAGAGCAAAAATAAGCATTTTTCCCTGTTGCAACAGACTTTATAGATTTGGAAAACGATTAACTTCGGTTACAGCTACAAATCTTTCATAATTCATCTGTATTTATTATTTTTGTTTTCATATTTCGGTTAAGCCGCTTTGATTACTTACCCGAAAACGACTGAAATAACCGAGAAAACACCACGTGACTGCCAGTCTACGCCACTCGATTTTTAGCTGTCATTTTGGCCTCTTGGGGGGGGGGCCAAACTCGAGAAACCTGACTGCTGAAGCTGATTTGCTACAGAAAATCTGTTTTGGCTACTTACTGGCCTCCTTGCAGGAAACGTATTCTATGAAAAGTTTAAAGTAATTCTTCTGGCAATGAAGACAGTTTTTCGGCTGTTTCTCCATTGAAACATATGCGAAGGGGCATTCTCTTGAAATGGCTCGCCAACGACTGATATCGGGTTTACGTTTCGATGAGACTTTAATGATGGGTGCTTAAAGCACATTCTAAAGCGAGGTAACTTTAAAAATGAACTGAGATCGTCTAATGGCTATTTCTGTAGAACATCCTTAGTTTAAGTAGAGTATAGGATGATTTAGGATCAATAAAAAAAGGTATTTTCCTTTATAAAGTTTTCAAAAAGTAGAAATGAAAATGAAAAGTTCTTCGTAGAGTTAGTTGTGGCGATTCAGGGGGCGACAACTGCGATGATAAGCGAGGAATAACAGATTTGTAACATGTAGATAAAGGGACTGGGGGAGGCATTTACGGGGACTAATCGCCCAGCCAGTCCTTTTCCATAAATAAAAGCTCATCCTACTGTGCAAAGAAACTTAAGATAAATAATTCTTCCATGCTGAAATTAGTTGACTTGCATGAAGACGTGTCTACAGTCTGGCAGCCTGATTAGTTCGTGGTAGTACAAGGCAAGAAGCCATCTTGGCTCATCCGTGTCCTTCCCTCCGGAAAGCGGCTGTGCAGTATTTTGTTGGGTAAAAAAAAAAAAACGTTTACTAACTTGTTTTTTCCAGCTGCTGTTGCTGCTGTCACGACTCTGTCGCCAACAACGCACGTCGCCAACGAGTCGTACGACTACGAGGCTCCCCAGGCGCCGGAAGTAGAAGTAGAAGGCAACAGCAACGTGACGACGACACCTGCGGCCTCCACAAAGGCGCCCACCACCCTGCCGCCGGCTCCTGTCCCTACTCACCACGATCCCTTGTTGGCGGGCCCATCCACCGCCCTGCACCAGCCGGCGTTCACGGCGCTTTTATCGACCATTGTGCACGGCACCACAGTCTTTTACGACACCACACTGCCGACAACCGTGCCGAACATGGCCAGTACGGCACTTACCCGACTGACGACGACGACGACGACTCCGCCCACCCTGACACGGGCGGGGCTGCCCATATTCAGATCCAGACGCAGACACTTTGCACCGATGCGCCGGGCAAGACCCTGGAGAAAACGATTTAGGACAACAACTCTGCCCCCGTCCTATTTGAGCACCGATTACTATTACTATTACTATTATTATTAGAAACAGGTTGGTTCCACCTTCTTTTTGCCCCTAAATCACTCCCCCATTCTGCGAAACATACTCTCACAACACCCAGCCTCAGCAGCCTATTGGTCCTCTGCCAATGACTCACCAGAACACTTTCGACCATACACCTCATCTCATCACCAAAGATCTGTGATGTGAGCACAGTGTACTCTCTCTCTCTGTCTAGTGACGTCATCTATCTGTCTCTGTCTAGTGACGTCATCTATCTGTCTCTGTCTAGTGACGCCATCTCTCTCTCTCTTTCTAGTGACGTCATCTATCCGTCTCTGTCTCTCTGTCTAGTGACGTCATCTATCTGTCTCTGTCTCTTTCTAGTGACGTCATCTCTTTGTCTCTGTCTCTCTGTCTAATGACGTCATCTCTCTCTGTCTAGTGACGCCATCTCTCTCTGTCTCTCTTTCTAGTGACGTCATCTATCTGTCTCTGTCTCTCTGTCTAGTGACGCCATCTCTCTCTCTTTATAGTGACGTCATCTATCTGTCTCTGTCTCTCTTTCTAGTGACGTCATCTCTTTGTCTCTGTCTCTCTGTCTAATGACGTCATCTCTCTCTGTCTAGTGACGTCATCTCTCTCTATCTCTCCCTCTCGCTCTCCCCATCTCTCTCTCTGTCTCTCTCTCTCTCTCTCTCACACACACACACACACATATTCTGGGGAAGTGTTTCAGTAGGCCTTCGAAAAAAAAAACAAAGACAATACTGTTGCTTTCAGTATTTATCACGTTAAAGGAAACGAGAGCCAGATATCTCGAATTACAGACAGCTTCAGTCGAATTAAACATTTTTCTAAACGATCTAAATATTACTCTTGAGATTTCCTTTGATTACAAAGTTCTCTCTTCCATGAACAGTGTGATCAGAGTCTCTGAGTGGCATATCCCTAAATTGCCATTATGGTAATCAGCTGAAATCCTGCCCTTTGCCCCAACTCAATCCCTCCAGTCCTTCATATAACGAAGATACAATTCCGCAGCGATTAATCGATTCGACACAAGGCTTTCATGAAAGATTTTAAATGCGAATGATTATTACCGAGTATTTTTTTGTGGCTGCTAGATTACTTCATTTCATTTTAAACTCATCTAAATATGTTTTACTAAAAAAAATGATTCCCTTACGGTTAAGTCATATTTGCTAGCGAGAATGTGATTTTGATGTAAAAATAAGCAAATTAAATTTTCAGATTCGTTGGCTTATTGAAGGGAATTTAAATAATTTTAAAGTTGATACTTTTCAAATATGTATGGAGGACGCTCTCCTGTAAAGAAGACACAAACAGTTCCATGTGCGTCATTTTTCTGTATGGCGGTAGTAGTTGTGGAAGTTGGTGATCTATAAGGTACCTTTTACTCTGAAAAAACAAAGTTGACCGGATCATCGATATAAAAATGCTTATGTGCGTTTGGTAATTTGTTAGATGATATTTAGACATTTAAAATGAAATCGCAACTTAGTGAAACACGCTTAGAGTTCCTGGAATCTTTCCAGGAAAACTGTTCTTGTCCATTTACATGCATTTTTTTAAAGCCAGTATCGGAAAAGAGAAATTTTTTGTAAAGTGAAAATACTTATTGTATACCGCTTTAAATTACAAACTGAAAACTCGTAAAGAAAAATACAACAAAACGAACAAATATTTGTCTTTATTTTTGCAGGTTTGTTGTAAATCTAAGATATACCTGTTTAGCTTCCTCCAGAATAATCGCTCTTCACTTCCTGCACATAAAAGTTTACTTGAGGAACAATTAATTTAATAGAAAGTTATCTGGTACATCTCAGCATGCACTGTTGGAGCATTGACATCTTTTCTATACTTGCGTCGTGGACGGCTTTTAATATATAAATATAGTTTACAAAAATTACCACATATAAATATACATCTCGAAAGCAGAGTAAGGTTTTTTTTTTTTTTTTAAAAAAAGAGACAGGAATCTTAAAAGGGAAATAGCTAACACATAGCACAATCTGCGCATGCTCTCTAATAACGTCCCAACTTCCTTTTGTCTCCACAGGCTGGCAATCGACGTGGGTGGGGAAACATAGCAGCTGGCGTTACCATGGTTATCCAAGTGGAGAATAAGCACATGGGATTGAAAAAGACTAGTGACTTATTCATCAGATCTATAAAGAAAAACTAGTAAAAAAGGTCACACGAGTCAGAGCAACCACACGCCAACCGTTAACTCACGAAAATTATTATTATTATTATTATTATTATTATTATTATTATTATTATTATTATTATTGTTGTTGTTGTTGTGAATCTTAGAACGTCCTCGGTGTTAAGCCAAGCCTGACGAAACCATAGAAAATCCACACACCCATCCCCTTTTTTTTCTTCTCCAGACGATGATTTCTCTATCATTCAGCTTTGAAAGAAGTAAAATAGTTTTAAGATAAATTTCGAAGAACGTTAACTTGCGGAGGAGGCGTAGGTGGCGCCAGCTGTGGCCGTCTGCGTCGAGTCGCGTGACCGCCGCCACATACTGTAATAGTAGCCTTTGAGATGTGAACTCTGGGGAAAATATTTTAATAAAGTTGTTGGGAAGTTCGGCTGATTTATTTCATTTTATTTTTTTTTTTAAAATATTTCTTGTACAAACTTCTTCACAGGTTTTACCTTCGCGCGTTGTGCAAAAAATCCGGCCGGGTGAGAATCCGGTGGAAATAGCACGTAAAGGATTTCGCGAGCTCGCCGCGCCCTCTTCCGTGTACACGGCGAACGAGGACCCGATATATATACGCATAACGCGATTTGCGTTTTACGACATTCGGCTGATATGGGGGGTTTTTAGATAAAAAAAAAAAAAATTTCTCCCCCCACCCCACACACACACCACCACCAACACTTCTGTCGTCTGTGTAGGTGTCCTGCTGCTCAGACCGGAAGCCCACATCTGCGGTACCCGCCAGCCTCGTTTTCGTATAATCCAAGTTCCTCGCCTACCCGCACACCAGAGGCTGCTGCAGATGTCGGATCTAAACGCCATTTCTAGCCTTCTGGTCCGGCCTCTTATGCCAGCGGGACTTTCTTCAAGATATACTAACTAACCTTTAAACTTTATTGACAGAATATTGCAGTAAAACAATAACTGAGCGGTATAAACATTACCCACGCGCTGAGTTTCGACGAGATCCAAGCGAACAAAACTAACAACAGTAATAATTTTACTGGCTATGAAATCGGTGCATAAAACACGAAGAGATCTAAGGGACCCGTCTGAAGAAAACGTGCGTGAATTGGCGTCTTTTCCGGGTTTAAAAAAGAACTTAAAATGATATTAAAATAATCTGTCACCGAGATCAAACGTTCTGCTTTGACGTCTTAAATATATAGGTAATCAGTTTTACAGTGATATGGAACCTTTGAAGTGATACATTACTGCCGAGGGCTCCAGTTGCAGATGGATTCTAAAAATCGTCTGTCTCATTAAAATCAGAATACATATTTCAGTGTTTGTACTTTTAATTTAATAAAATATTTTTGATAGAATCCGGTTCCAAGAAACGGAAAAAAATATGTAATTTGTTGGATTTTTTTTTTGCTTTTATTTGAAAAGATATACAGATTCACATCGTGCTTGTGTTAGAAAATCTTGCAGAAGAACCAAAGAACAGGGTTGCTATGGTGATTTAAAGATAACGGCTGCAGTCCAAACTCATCCCATTAAGCATGGTAAAGATGCAAAAAAGAAAACAACAACAAAAAAGATGACAAATATATTCGCCTTTAAATATAAAAAAAAGAAGAAAGATTGCTATTAGCTGGAAGTTTGTCAGTTATTTATTAAAATTTACGGCACCCTACCATCTGTTCGTCGATATACCCAGGCTTCTTTCAATACTTATTTTCTTTGTGGACCTTTTTAAAACATCAAAATCTACCTGATAAATACTTTTGAAAAAAGATTGTTTTCGGTGCAGTAGACTAACATAGTTTGTTGATTTGACAGTACACTGAAACTTTTATTTCTTATCTCCCTGCAAGCAATGTTTGGATATATATTGACTTCATAGTGGATGTTCGAAGCGCCATCCATTTGTGTCGGAATATATCTGGACGTTCTTCAGCATATTCGTGGATACCTCGTGTAGTTCATCAACCGTCGTCGACAGCAGAATATCAGTTTTAAGTGTATCGATCGGTCGAAAGTTGCTGACATGCACTTTTGACCTTAAGTTTTCCCAAAGATGAAAGTCAAGTTTGTCAACTCTCCTCGTTCCTCGCCAAAAAAAAAAACCATTTCGTGTTCTCGGGCAGAATTCGGCGTAAATCCACCTCGTCGGAAATAAACGTGGACCCTTTGGTTCTCCCCCAGATGATAAGAATTTATGGTCGATGGGGAAAAATATATATATATATCCCAAAATGCGTGAGCCTGGCACCGCTCATCGGATGCCAATCTTCACATCGTGTAGGAGAACTGGAAGAGAGTTCTGGAGTTCTTACGAGACCAATGGCGGTTATTTTGTGAGCTAACATGGACACTAAGGTGGAACCTGGCTTCCCCAGACATGAAGTACGGAATCGCGTTTAGCTACCCACCGTCCGCTTCATTCCGCGTCCAGTCAGAGTATCGCATACGTGACACTATCATTTCTTGCACAGCACCGACTCTGTGGAAAACCATGTCTACGTCCCGAAAGATCCTTTGGCGTGACGCCTGAAAAACCCAGACTTTTGAGGCAAAAACAGTCGCGCCGAGTCACGTGGGCTGTCGTCCACAATCCGTGCATGGACGTCGGCTACGGTTTATTCAGTCCTCGCAGATCTAACGTGGCTCTGCACCTTATTAAACGCAGAACCTGTTTCCAGCCCTTTTATCACCAATTTTTAATGGCTCTTTTTTTTTTTGTATCCTTCGATTATATACAAACGTTTCTCATCTGAAAACTTAGTGGAACGGGCACGATACGATACAGTTCTCCGTCGAGCGACTGCCGGGGCATCGCCGGCTTTTGAAGCTCTCTCTGATGTATCCGTCCGTATCGACTTGGTTCTGATGCTGCATTCAGAGCTAAAGAGAATTTGCTACGACAGCATCAACCAGCTGTAACCTGCCAAAGTGAAGAGAAAAAACTTTCACGAAGCAACCGTTTCTTTGGACAGTCTGTGGATGCCAAGCTGAGCAACACTTAAATACATGATTAAGGCAGAGTTTTCCGAAAGTGTTTCACGTGGCAGCTGGCATTAAAGCGACCATATAATGACTGGGGTCTGTGTTAGTTGTTCGCGATAATGAGACATTTTAACGGCCATATATCTAATACCTTATGAGAAAGATCTGGCTACAGCGCCCGTGAATTCATTTAGCTTCTTCTCTGCTGCATAAATTATGGATTCTGAGGTCCAAATAATAATAAAATCGGCGTATAAAACTGTACCAGAATTCTGTGTCTGCTACTTGGTATTGCTGCTGTAAATATTAGTGAGTGAACTCGGGGCCTCGCGCAAGATGAGATATGGTGAGGTTCGCCCACCAGCATCCACGATTTCGCACCTGTCAACAACGAAAGATCTAATCCGTTTAGCTACTTGCAATGGTACTGATAAATCAATAGGTTGCTGTTAGAGGTCGGACTATTATTTGCTGATTAATAATTGATTTTCTCTGAACGTTTAGGTGTTTTACCTCTAAACCATAATATCTTGGTAAAATTAAATTCTATTTTCTTTTCTCATGCTTTTGGAAAATCTAGAATTATTTCAGTTATGGTCCCGTCGGGTCCTGGGATTTTTTACACCTGAAAAACTGCAGGGTTTTCTGAGAGGTTTATGCTGTCTTCGTATCGAAGCCCTGGCAGCTTCTCGCTGAGTGTTCGGGATAAACTTTTATTATACACAGATGGTACAATTAATTTTAGAGTTAGCGATTTGGTTAGTTCACGTTGTATATTGTATATAATTAATATATTCGCATGTGTCACCTTAATAAAGTTGTAAGTAAATACATCTTATTCTTTATTCTATTCTATTTTAACCATTGCGTCTTGTGCAGAACTAATTAAAATAATGAAAACAAAAACTAAAGGAATCAGCTGAAAAATTACCAAAGTTAAGTTATTTAAAAAGGCAGGAACCCCGCAGAATCCCCTCATCTTCTCGTCGGACTCTGAAAACCCATACGAAGCAACAGCATCACCTACATCTTATTGTAGACCTACGCAAGATGAAGCCGTCAAATTCCCAATTTCTACAAACTTTGGAGAGCAGGCCCTTTGCTGAAACATCTTTGGGTAGTTCTGTTGGAAGACCCAGCAATACTGCAACTTCTGGAGTATCTGTGCCGCAAGTGATACCTTTGCAGCCAGCAGACTCAGCACCACTTTTAAACATCTAAGTGTGCCATTATGTTTGTTATGCTGAAGACAATTCCTTTCATCCCTCAGCCGTATATATAAAAAAACGACTTCCATGAAGCAAACTTCTGCTAGAATAAGGACATTAAAAATCGACTTTGTCCTTTATCAGCATTTCTGACGTATACCGAGGCTGCACGACAAAAATTACTATTGCATGTTATTTTTTCAAACAAGCAGTCATAAGCCTATGACATTCAGTCAACATGGTGAAAGTAAGTTTCGATTTAAATAATCCAGCAACCGATAAAAGTATTCAAAACTTCACTTTCACACAGAAGCATAAAAAAGCAACGTCTTTTGATGAAAAAAGAGAGATTATTGGAATAAATGTAGAAGAACAATGTAAAAAAGGTCAATTCGTATGCACACAAAAGCTATTCAAGCGACCTAGAAGTTTAAGATGTTTGGTTCTTCAGGTGAAAACACTGACATTAGAAATAACTTATTGCAGCTGTTTACATCAAGAGCAGAAGAAGTGTTTGAACTACTACAGAGAACTGGACAGAGACAGTACCACTGTCATGGTGTACTTAATGAGCTAATAAAATGATGGATAATTCTGTGCTAATTCTTGAGGATGTAGCCAATACTTCAACTATATTTGCCACCATTGCAAATAAATCAAGAGACATCAGTAAAACAGTAAGTGACGCATGTTCACTGCGGTGGGTCTTAGACATGAACTTATTCATTCAAGAAGATTTTATTGGTATGCACCAACTGTAAAGAATTGAATGCCAAAGCAATAACTTTGGCTTTAAAAGACAGTTTAATGAGGTTTAATTCAATATTGTAGAATGCCGACGATACTCTTATGACGGTGATGCGAATATTTTTGGTACTTTGAGATGAGTTGTATCCATACATCTTCTAAATATTCATATGGTCTTTACGTTCACTATGGTAACCACAGTCTGTATTTGGTTCTACAATAGCACAATAATATCAGATCGTCAGAAACGCTCAAGATCTTCTGCAGGAGTTATCAAAATTTATTATCTCATCACCTAAAATAATGAAGGTATATCAGCATACAACAGCAGCTTATTATACATATCGGATCGGGAATCTCCATTTAATACGGTCAACTTGGCAGATATTAAAAACAGTAAATTTCAGCAATTACAAACACTATTGAGTCTCCCGTATATCAACTGTACTAAGCATCGCTGGAGACTGCTTCTGGTCCAGCGAAAGATATTGCAGATAGCCTTCATAGTACTGTTTTGCAAAAAGGTTTCCGACGTACGTGATAAAGTTGTGCATACTTTGCAAAGCCCATATATAAAAGCACAAACAAACGATATTTATCAGTTTTTTTTTTTTTTAATCTACAATACATGAGAAACGATTATGAAAGTTTCTATAGTCAGGAAATGGCTACAGATGCTGGAAATTACTTTAATGAGAAGCCAACAATTTTAAAATAGAAGGAATTATCTCGGTGGCATCAACATAGAAATATATAAACTGAATTCCATCATGCTGAAAGCAGAACTCAAAACTGCTCAAAGGAATCGGTCATCAACAACTGTCAGAGGTCACGAAAGCGTGTCATTAGAATTATTGCTTTCTTGTTTCCTGCTATGCACATTTTTCTTGCTAAATGTACTTCATTTTTTTTGCAGATTCACCTACGGGCACTTATGAGTGCAGTCTCTGGTAAAATGTTTTATTCAGCGCACAGACGCATCAAGCATACATGTGTAGCATATTACACTGATTGAAAAACACAATCATTTTCTCTTTTCTACATCTACAAGGAAAGAACTGATAAACTAGACTTGTATTCCATCTTAAAACGTTTGTGCAAAGAAATCAGCATTGGACATAATACTTTAAGTTTAAACTCCAGTTTCTTTAAATATTAAAATAAGTATATATATATATTTGTTCGGATTATTATTTTTGATAAAAATCGATAAGACAAAGAAATCCCAATGCGCTCTGTGCACCCATATAGTTTTAACGATACTTCCACGACCTTCGTTGATATGAATCTTAATTTTCCAGTTGTTGATCTATAATTATAAATCAAATTTAATTTATAGCTTTAGGTATATACCGACATCAATTGTAAAATCATTTTCTCATCTTTTGACAACAATAAAACGACTCATCAATCAAAACTAGGCATATATAAGCACACGCAAAACCCAATTAACTCTCCAAAAGAGAATAGTTTTCTACTGATGAGCGAAGGGAATGAAGTGTTTCGTTGTTGTGTGTCTAATTCTGTCCGCATTCGTAGCCATCGGTAAGTACGTCTTCAACAATAGCTGTGTCTATTTTATCAGATTGGAGTCTTGAAAAACGAAACGTGGCTGACGGTTGCGTTTTGCGATTAGTTAAATAAATAGGTAGAAACAAAATTTCCAAAGTAAAATAATGTCAATGAATTTAGGGAAAAAAGTACTGATACTTTTACTATAAATAAAAGTATAAAAACGTATTTAAAGGAGAGATCCTTTTGTTTACAAAAAAAACCGTATGATGAGTACTTCAAGGGCAATATGTTTTAAACAAAAACTAGGCACCTGAGCTAACAAATGGTTAGAAATGTCAATGACTTGGCAATAAGTACTTCGTACTTCATATACTTATCTGGAGAGAGAGAAGAGGAATTCATGGTAGCGGTGCAAAGGATTTCTTCGAGACATGGGTTTAGAGATTCGTTTATAAAATTTGTTTCTCCAACCGCACACGCACCGTCAAGTTCTTCATACAAGACCAGTAATGAGGCGTCTATAATTAGAGCAGAACACGTGACGTTAAAAATTTCTCATAGAATTAACATTAGGTCTTATCCGACAAATGCAGCACCATCTGGCGACATAAATCATGATTACAACTTTAAATGGAAATGATGGAGAAAGGGAGTAATTTTTCCTCTTTTTTTGGTGGCATACTTTAGTGTACAATGTTTATAGATGGCCAGCATTTTGGGTGTGTGTGTGACTAATGCTGGCACAATCCCGGGGTGTGTGTGACTAATGCTGGCACAATCCCGGGTTGTGTGTGACTAATGCTGGCACAATCTCGGGGTTGTGTGTGACTAATGCTGGCACAATCCCGGGTGTGTGTGATTAATGCTGGCACAATCCCGGGGTGTGTGACTAATGCTGGCACAATCCCGGGGTGTGTGTGACTAATGCTGGCACAATCCCGGGGTGTGTGACTAATGCTGGCACAATCCCGGGTGTGTGTGATTAATGCTGGCACAATCCCGGGGTGTGTGACTAATGCTGGCACAATCCCGGGTGTGTGTGTGACTAATGCTGGCACAATCCCGGGTGTGTGTGATTAATGCTGGCACAATCCCGGGTGTGTGTGACTAATGCTGGCACAATCCCGGGTGTGTGTGATTAATGCTGGCACAATCCCGGGTGTGTGTGTGTGACTAATGCTGGCACAATCCCGGGTGTGTGTGTGTGACTAATGCTGGCACAAACCCGGGTGTGTGTGACTAATGCTGGCACAATCTCGGTCTCGTGCTGTTTATTTTGTCTAAACTAAACAAAAATAATTAATTAACAACTGGGCTATCTTATTAATACTTGGAATGTACTCGATTTAACCGAATCGTTTCCAACACACTTGCAATGCCATCCAACCGATTCCAGCAAAAAATAGGAATGATAATTAGTTTGATTACGAAAGTAAACGACAGCAATAATGCTTACCAATCGAATTCTGAAAATAGCACGCAGTGATCCTCGCGTTTCTTGGCAGTGAACTAAAACCTGCTTATCGAAAATTAAATTATTTTTTAAATTTATTTGCATATTTCGAAGAATTAGAAGGAACACTAGCAGTTGTAAAGTCAAGACTTAAGCTGTAAGTTATCGTTTTAAAATAAGGATGTTCGCAAACGCTGCATGTTCCGCCTAGTTTGCATCAGCTGTCATCTGTCTACTGAGTAAGAGTCAGTCTACCACAACCTATTAAGCTTTGGAAGATATTACTGTAACGACTAATACATTTTATCAACTCAAATTTTAAAAGATTTAGTACCACTATTCCAAGCAGAAAAAGAATGCATTGCTTATTTTAATTTTAAACTGTCAACATACTTTTTTAGTCGTTACATAATAATCATGATTTCTGTCGCCAGATGATGGTAATTTTAAAAACTGATATATTTTTAGCTCATGTCTATCAGGTTGTTACAAAAGTTTTGTCGGTTTTCTTACTGCAGCAATGAGACTTCGTGTCGTTGCTGAACGTGAAGTTCATTAATCAAAGTAAGTTCCATTACAATCGATACACTTCTGCCAACGAGTTACCAGCGCATTTATGCCATTTTGAAAAATCTGTATTTCTAGAGTCGATAAACTGTTGGAAGGCAGTTTCAATTGCTGCTTGGTTGGAGAAGGATTTCATACGGAGGAAGCTGTCGAGGAGTTTGAAAAGGTGGGAGAAAGGTCTGGTGAATAGGCTGGGTGAGGGAGAACTTTGTACTCCAACGTGTTCAGTTTCTGAAGAGTCATGAGGATGAACATTGTCATGGAGCAAGACTGGGCCTCTTCGGCTCACCAATGCCGGCTGTCGTTGGGAGAGTTTTTGATGAACAACGTTTAATTCACAACTCTACCTTTCAGCTGTAATGGTTTCGTCAGGTTGCAAGAAGTTATAGTGGATGACACCAGTTGTGCAGTCCACCAGACAGTGACCATGACCTTCTTTGGATGAAGGCTGGATTTTGGAATGTGGTTAGGCGTCTTGTCTCTGTCGAGCCTCTGTGATCTTCGTAAAGGATCCATTTTTCATCACACGTAATAATTCGGTCAAGAAATGTGTCGTTTTTGTTTCTTATGTCAAGTGAAGAACAGATATCCAATCGACGATTTTGTTGTTGTTCATTCAACTCGTGAGACACCCACTTGTCAAACTTTTCCACCTCACCGATTATGTCAAGATGCCGGGAAACAGTTGCAGTGCTTATGTCAATCTCTCCAGCAATTTCTCGCACTGTTTTTCTTGGATCGCCTTCAACTGAAGCTTTCAAACGGTCGTCATCACAGCTGGAAGGTCGTCCACAACGTTCCTTATCTTCGAGGCTCACATCTCCTGATCAAAACTTTGCAAACCATCGTTGTACTGTGCACTCATTTGCTCTGTCCTCGCCCCACGCCTGCTTAATGTTACGAGTCGCCTCGCTCGCTTTGTGGCCTCGTTTGAACCCGTGAAGCAAAATAGCACAAAAAACTTTCCTATCCACGCTTCACTCAGAATCCTGAAACAAATATCCGTTTTTTGATTTTTAAAAAAGTTGGTTTTGTGTAATGTATGCCAAAGTACATGCTACAAAACTATATATTAACATAATATAAACCGATAAAACGTTTGTAGCGACCTAATACATTTATAATTATATCAGAATAAGATACAAAATCTTGAATATCTGCAAGACAATTTTGATTAAAAGCAACCTTATATTATACATATGGCAAGCAATTTTTTTAGACTTTCTGTTTGTAAAATTTTAAATCTCAATCGGTGTAACTTGATTACTGAAAAATATATCATCTGTAAAAGTAATGTTTAAAGTATACCATTTCTTTACTTCCAAGCAGCTTAACACATTTTAGTTGCTGATCATTAGACAACACTATATATTACATACATAACGCTATTTTCAAAAATTCAGTTTTTTTTTCCACAGCAATTTTCTTTTCCTGAAATTTCTCCCTTCCTCGAGAAAATGATTTGATTCTTCATTCTGTACCCTACGTTTTATAGTCCTCAGCAAAACCTAAAGACGTGATTTAGAAAGATTTAAAGGCTAAAGCCATATTGATATTTGATTTTTTGTTATCTAGTCAATTTAAAACTTGTTAAATTCTAGGCGTTGTAAGGCAATTGCAGAAGAATCATCCTTAAAAACTTAATGATCTTCAGCATCTGCATCCTTTTTGTCAGCTATGAAAATATCTGCAGAACTAATGAGGAAAAAGGTGAATCCAAACAATCACACAATTCCTGCTATAAATTCTGAAAGTAAGACATCATATATTTGGTAAATACCATCGCGGCCGTTCGCAAGATGTTTTTCATGGAGAGAGGTAGAACTGACAAAAATTTTCCGTAAGATAAATTAAGGAAATGGGAGGATTGACAAAATAATATCAAGTGTGATGAATGTGCTTAGCAACGAAAGCATACTAACGCCAAAAAATAAGAAGCTACTAATTTGTTGTTGTTTTTTTTTCTATCAAAGATATTAGAATTTGATCAGTAATTTTTTTTTTTTACTTTGAAATATTTTTTTCTGATTCATTTAGAATTTTCAAAAATTTAACTTTTTGAGGTTAGTCTGCCTTCTTTTCTATTGTGTTGCCCCATCAGCGCTCACAATAACGAAGCAAAAAAAAGCAACATATTTTTATTCAACATTTTAATTCATTAAAAACTGCAAAATATCTCCCGTCTCGTCCAAATTTGTCCATTACTTTTTGAATAACATTTTGCTTTTTAACTGTAACTTTTGCTCTGTGAACACATCATGCAAAGTCCAGACAAACTATCATCTGCCATTGTTGACCTCAGCCATGTTTTAACCCTTCTCATTGTGCTACGTTGTTACTGGTAATGTAGAGCAATATTAATTGCTTAATCAATGGCATGGAATAAATCAGTGTGCTCCGAGACTCAATGAGTCCATTTTTTAATTTGCTTATAAATTGTTTCCCCCCCCCTTTGAACCATGTCAAACCAGGTGATAACTTTCACTTCCAAGTTTTAAACTTCGTGCACTTCATTTATTTTTACCATCTGTTTTTTTAATTCTTCGCGTCCAATGTGCACCATTTGTACAGGATAAAGGGGGGAAAAAAGAAATCTTGTTTATTTTCTGCAGCAAACCCGCTCTGTAGTAATTAATGAATGAGTCCAAATGTGGTATAAACAATGTTTGACGAAAATATTCCTCCATGATTGAGCCAACAGCATTAGATCAAAATGTCTGCCATCTCCATTGTCTGGGAACAGCTCATTCAATATTTTACTTCTTCGACAACTGTTAAACTTTAGCGAAAAGCTCGCTGAATTGTTCCTCTGCTTTTTGTCCATGATCACGAACACATTTATAAGATTCTGAACATGATCATATACTCTATGACATCAAGTTCAATAGCTTGGTGAGCTTGTGTTACAGATTCTCACACGAAAAATAAACGTCAATGTGTTTGAAGTAGGCTCTGATTGGTGTGCATCTTGCTATGTTTTACTTGAAGTTGTAGTGGCCACTGATAAAAAAAATGCGTTCAAATTGTTTCAGAAAAATCTAGTACTTTTGTGTTTTGCAGTCTAACGTGTTTCAGATAGTAGTGGCACACTGGGAAAAGACATTTTTCTATGGACTTTCAGAAACATTTAATGATAGCTTTGATGGTACCAATTGTTGCATGTACACAATTCGGGTCATTCACAACCATATTGAGTTTATGAACAGCACAAAGAAGGACAAACAGTTACAAAGGAGTACTACTATCAGGAAGTCCTCCGACGTCTTCGTGATGCAGTTCGGCGCAAGAGACTGGATCTGTGGGCCTCACAAAACTGGCAGCTGCATCATGACAACGCCTCAGCTCATTCGTCGCAGCTGATCCAAGGTTTATTGGCAAAGAAAGGCATTTCGCTCATTTGCCAGGCTCCCTACTCTCCAGACATGGCTCCTTCTGACTTCTGGTTGTTCCCAAAAATGAAGATGTCACTGAAAGGCTCCCGCTTAGAGAGCCAAGAGGACATCATGCGAAATGCGACGGCGGAACTGAGAGCCATTCAGGAAGAAGCATTCCAGATGTGCTTCGAGCAGTGGAAGGATCGCTGGGCTAAGTGTGTGGAGGCACAAGGGGCCTACTTCGAAGGGGATTAACATTTGAACCCCACCAAATACGTAAACCCCCCAGCCTAAGGTCGGATACTTTTTCGACAGACCTATATAAACTCGTTCCAATAAGTATAAAAGAATCTAAAATGTACCTCTGAGACATCCAGCTGTTATTTCATCATCTGATATCTCTTTATTAACAGGTTCGCTAAATTAAATATTCGGATGTTTTTAGCATGTTAGAGATAAAGTTTGTCGAGCCAGATGTCTAAAGAAGAGATGCGCGTCGGAATTATGTAAACCGTGAGATATAATAAGTGTCATTGGGATATTTAAAGTTAACATCACCTTTATTATGCGCGATGCTTCTAAATTTACCAGTTAAGTAACAGCGGCCCCTTTCTTTTAACTGACAATAAAAGGTTCTTCACAGGTACGACAGAGATTCATAAGCCAGAAAGTTCGTGTAATTTTCATCTGTACACATCATATCATTCTGATGATAAACAATTAAAGTGCGTGTACTTCTCTGTTTGCATTTCGGTGATGTCATATTTGCTCGCATCGGACCGAGCGAGACAAGTTACTTTATTATTGTTAGTATAAACCGGCGACAGGTAACGTGAGTTCAGCTGTTATAATTCCAGTCCTCAAGTTTTGAGAAATGAGAAAGCGGCGCCATAGTTCTATGATCGAGATGAGTAGGGAAGGAATAGCACCGTAGGATATATATATATATATGACGGGGCTTCCGTGTCAGTTACGTTTAATATGTAGATAATAGATTTAGGAAACTCAAGTGAAACAAACCAAGTGAGGGGGGGTCTCCTTATTTGAGCTCTTGAAATACAAATATTGAAAATAGGTGCTTTAGAAGCCCAAATATATATACACTATATCCAGCGTCAATATTGAACTATATTTACAGAGAGAATTACAATAATGGTATTACATTAAACACTCAAATTAGATTTTAAAAATACATTAAATAAACGAGGCGACAAAGTTTGGAAGTCCAGCGGAAATAGAGCGACGCCATTTAATGTACTTGTATCTCGCTTTCGTGTTTGGTGCTATTTTCAGTGGACCGGACGTGACGTAATTCTGTGAGAGGTGGCGCTGAACCCCATTTCCTGTATTACTCTTGGTTAACAAAAATACTAATTCCTAACGAGAATCTAGATAATATCCGAAGTGAATAAAGTGTCGTAACATAAAAACTGGGCTTAAACTCAAACTTTTAAAGAACTAGAGTGACAGGAATTATATAGATGATTTAATTGTCAAAGAGATTTATTGGTTTTCTTTATACGAAGCCAATTCATAGAGTGAGGAGCTTTCAGCGTGTCCGCCATACAAGCTGGCTCGACCGGTGTAGCCCGTCATAGACGGCTGTCTAATGATGTGCGATTGTTTTTCAGATGCGGCAGCGATAGGATACAACAAGCCGGAAAATGGAAATAAAAATAAAGAGACTGGGAGGGTCCATAAGAGAGCCGACGGCACAGGTTGCAATGATAAGTGTAATAAAAATGTATATAACATAAATAGTTATAACGGAAATGGTAATGGTCACAATGGAAAAGATAATGGACATGAAAATGGAAATGGTCATAACGGAAAAGGTAATAGTTACAGCGGAAATGGTAATGGTCATGATAATGGAAATGGTCACAATGGAAAAGATAATGGGCATGAAAATGGTTACAATGGAAAAGATAATGAGCATGGAAATGGTCACAATGGAAAAGATAATGGGTATGATAATGGAAATGGTAATGGGCATAACGGAAATGGTAATGGTCATGATAATGGAAATGGAAATGGTCACAATGGAAAAGATAATGGGCATGAAAATGGCTACAATGGAAAAGATAATGGGCATGGAAATGGTCACAATGGAAAAGATAATGGGCATGAAAATGGTAATGGTCATAACGGAAATGGTAATGGTCATGATAATGGAAATGGAAATGGTCACAATGGAAAAGATAATGGGCATGAAAATGGCTACAATGGAAAAGATAATGAGCATGGAAATGGTCACAATGGAAAAGATAATGGGCATGAAAATGGCTACAATGGAAAAGATAATGAGCATGGAAATGGTCACAATGGAAAAGATAATGGGCATGGAAATGGTCACAATGGAAAAGATAATGGGCATGAAAATGGTAATGGTCATAACGGAAATGGTAATGGTTACAACGGAAATGGTTATGGTCATGATAATGGAAATGGAAATGGTCACAATGGAAAAGATAATGGGCATGAAAATGGTAATGGTAATGATAATGGAAATGGTAATGGTCATAACGGAAAAGGTAATAGTTACAACGGAAATGGTAATGGTCATGATAATGGAAATGGAAATGGTCATAATGGAAAAGATAATGGGCATGAAAATGGTAATGGTTACAACGGAAATGGTAATGGTCAATATAATGGAAATGGAAATGGTAATGGTCACGATAATGGAAATGGTGACAACGGAAAAGAAAATGGACATGAAAATGGTGATGGTCACAAAGGACATCATCGTAAAGGAAATGAAAATGGTAATGGTAATGGAAATAGAAATGGCTACATTGGATATAAAGAAAATGGTAAAGGAAATGGTAATGGCAAAACAAAAGGACATGGTAATGGCAATGGACATGGCTACAATGTATACGGTAATGGAAATGGTAAAAGGCTAAAAGGATATGGCTACTATAAAATTTATAATGGAAATGGTTACAAAGGATACGATAAAGGAAATGGAAAAGGCCGAAAACGATATGGCTACAAAGGAATCGATAATGGCAATGGTCATAATGGAAATGGCTACAATAGATACAATAACGGATATAGAAAAGGTTATGGTTATAACAAAAATGGTTATAACGGTAATGCAGGCAATCGATACTGGTATAATTACAATAGATATGGCTTCACTAGATATTAGAATTCTTAAATGGAATAACGAAATTATTCAGAATATAAACAGTGAACGATGTTCTCATTTGCTAGAAATGTATACAAATATTTGTGTGTTGATAACCATGTAAAATACTGTATAATGTGAAGAGGCTGACATTATCTTCTATTTGATGGTATAACAAATAGCGATAATATATTTAACCACTCAGAATTGTCAGCTAATTAATTTACTGTACTTTAAAAAAAATATTTCCTGAAGTTAATCATATTTTTATTGTAAACTATTAAGGTCAATAAAAATTGATACATCCTGTTCACCTCTCAAATGATTTATTGCAGATATCAACAATTCTACCTTGTAAACGTAAACAGGTCTCTCCACAAATATGGAGGACTTTTGGCCCAATATGGAGATCTACATTAGAAAGCGATGGTTAGATATCGTTCAATCGAATAATTAAAATACAGTCTTCATTCTATTAATTCGAAAATACATTTCTGAAAAATAACAGTGAAAATAAAATTTAAATTCCATTTTTCGCTGCTCAACCAAACACTGAATTCTTATCAACTGTTTGGGTAAAAGAGTAAGTAATGAGTAGTAATGGATATGTCCGTGTTTATTTAGTTTCTGGTGATAGCCACCTAAATCTCAAGGACACTTAGCATTATAAATTGATCTAAGCAAAGCAGATAACCCGTTCATAAACATCCTCGTGTATCTTTGCTAGACTCTGAAAAGAGCGAGAAGCAATAGTATGGTACAGATCAAACATCCTATTGTCAAACCTGCAGCTGAGATCTTCGTAAATGAAGTCAGGGCCAGAGACGGAGCAATTTCTGAACTGTACGCATCTGGACAAGTGAAAGTTTGTCTTGAAAGTAAAAGGTAAAACGAATATCATACGGTTATGAACTGGAAGGGAACAGCTGCTGCTGTCGAGATGACATGTCAGCAGTAACCTTAGCTTGAAATAGCTCATTTATATAAAAGAAAATATATTTCTAAAACACTAAGAACCTCGGCACGTGCACACACCCCGGATAGTTTTCTAGCAATTGAATAAAATAGAGTAGATGCTTTCTTTTATTTCCGGAGGTAGGAGCCATGGCTTCTACCTGGATGTTTTCTTCCTCTATCATTGAAAAGATAAAGGTCCTTTCTTCTGCAGATGAATGATCGACTGCCAACCATTCGCACAACAGAGAACAAATACAGTTCGATTCAATAGATCTGTACGGTGACAGTGAGTAAATATGTTTTCCAAAAATGTCGAGTGGTAACTCGCCACTCGCAGACCTGTCCGAAGGAAGGATTCCATGAAGGTCAGACCTCCTAATAATCCACGATGCACAAGATAGAATTCTTAAAGGGTTTTAATGAATACAGCGACGTTAGGTTCCAAACTGAAATAATTCAGCTAAATCAAAGTCTGCAAGGACGAATCGGCCGTCCGGGTACTGAGCTGTTTACTAGGAGGTGGTCATGGCAACAGAGCGTCGTCTGTATCCTTCAAAACATTCTCTCCAAACATTAAGGAAATTAGAATATTAGTTTATCTCCTGTTCACAGGGTACAGAGATGATCTCCTAATCCATTTAAAATAAAGTACACAAAGGTAAACAGAGTTAATAGGATGTCTGCGGTGATGGACCCTCCTATATCTGCAATGAAAGGTCGGGTAAAGTCAAGAGCCCCGAGTTGTCACACATCTCCATATTTGTTTTGATTAGTTTACCTGGGACTTTTCAAACGTAAATATTATTTTCTAAAGTAGAATTTTCTGCTGTCTATCGATTGAGCCATTCCACTAAATGAAGACAATTGTACTCGGTCAAGCCTTCGTGCTGATGTTAACAGAAGTGATTGGTAAGGTATCCATTCTGTAAGAGGGTTGATGGTTCCCTTCCCACCCAATTTTCCTGTTCCTCAGTAAAGAGAAACAAAAGCATCATTTTAAACATTTCCAGACATTAACTCTCTCAGATCAGAAAGAAAATTATTCCTGTGGAGTATAAACAGACAGAATAAATCAGCTATGGATGATTTCTCTTTCTATTCGCTATACAAGAGGTTAGTAAAGGGCACTACTTTCTGTTAACATAAACTAATAAGATATACTTAAACTTTACACCTGGAAATGATATAGAAGCAGGTGAGGAGGACTGATTTTAAAAGAAAAAGACAGTTAGACAAATACAAGGAAAAAGATATTGTCTTACGAGATGAACAACTGAGTGGAAAGGACGACAATAATGAATTGAACGTAGGAGTTCGTGCAAGACATAGTCAAAAGTTGCTTTAGTTAGCTCCATACCAACAACCTGCTATCTTAACAGGATAATAATAATAATAATAATAATAATAATAATAATAATAATAATAATAATAATAATAATAATAATAATAATAAATGATGGTGTTCTGTTGGTTCGGAACAAACACGTATTTAATAAGTACTTCACTTATATCCAGTTTAGTTTCATAAACCAATTCTAGCCAAACCCTACGGTAGTTTATTACAATTTAATTTTCTATTAATTTTATTATTCAATCTGTAAATCTGGATATTATTTGCACGGAGGACTGTCATTTGAAGTTCGACATGTATAGCTACGCCTGCGTTCTTTACTAAAATGAATTTCCAATTTCATACTGATATATCTTTCAATTAACATTGATCAATTTCAATAGTTAAAAATATCGATATCACAATAATAAAGTTATACCTTAGTAACGTCTGTCTCTCACCTGAGATCCTCCCCTGGGAGGCGGCCAGCAGCAGGTCCAGACTCTCGGTTTATCTGGACACCCAATCAGTAACTTGACAGTATCTCTTCTACACCAGACTTTCTCCGATCCCCGACCCTACCAACCGTAAACCTCACCGAACACAGAGTTCTTTGTTTCTAGAAGGTTCAATCAACGCCGCCCGTCTTCACCCGAAACAGAGTGATAGCTCTTCACATTAAAAGTCCATTAAAGTTCGATAAAGGGACGTAACTCTCATTTGACTGCCAAAACGTTTTCCAATAAGTAACGACAAGTGGTAAACGCTGGTCAAAGGTCAGAGTTCGTGTTCCTTGTTTGGTCTTCCCGCCATTCCAAGAATCAGAGAGGTCGTGCACGAGACGAATTCCGAATGAAGCCGTCGTCTGCTGTCAGGAGGGAGGGCGTTGTTCTCTTGCGATTATAATATAGAATTCATTTTGTTTTCGTCTTCATTTCCTCGAGACAATGAATACGTTCGAGGAAAGAAGGCGCTGGTTACATCACCGGACTTATAACCTTCGAGGGCCGGAGAAAACACGTGACTATGACGAGGCTGGGTGGAGGTGAGTAAAGGATGAAACACCTTGGTTTGTTTGTCGTGGACGGAAGTGGCGGGATCCTGTTCGAAACATGGCTGCCACAGAGAGAGAATGTGAAAAACTCCCCCTGGTGGCTGGTCAGTGGATCCAGACCAGAACCGTGATGAATCGTCCGTGTCAGAGATGTTACTTACTTCCTCAGGAAGCTTCCCGAGGGGACTCTGTTTGCTGTTGGTGCAGCTATTACTGAGTCTCCTCTCGTTTCCATTGTTTTCAGCTTGTGTTCGGGTCCCTGTGTTCTCAGAGAGAGGCATTATGGGAAATGTCGATTAATATTCATACACAGCAACTTGAAACTTTTGGGAATTGATGCTGGCCAAACACTTCACCATCACTTCTTCTGGAGTAGCGACACACAGACAGACAGACACACCTTCCTCCTCACCGGTGTCTGCCTATTTGATTAAGAACAGAATGGCTGCATCTGGAATCGATCAAATAAAACTGTTGGACATGAATCAAGTGATAGAAAGGAAATACATTTATTCGGCTCAATCCTCTCGATATTTATTCCACGATGTTTTATCTTTAACGAGAATTCACCGACTACTGAATATATTCCATAATCTTCGGATAGGTTCATTTTAAATTGCTATTTGTTTGTGAACATTACAGGATAAATTTATGGTTTTTGCTCAGAAAAACATTTGACGAAAGATTAATATTTAGTGTAGCAACTTAACACAGATTGTGGGTCCGACAATACTCCAAAAAGTGGATCTATTGTTTACAATTTTACAAAATTACAATAAATGTTTGACATACGTATACCTTATGTCTGTTCTTTCAATCGAAAGATGGACTATTGCTTCTCTTAAGATCTTATACGATATGAACGGATTAAAGTTGACTTATTAGGAATAACGTATAACTAACTGTATAAATGAAGTACTAGAAAACTTTCTATAAATTTATGAATTCATTGACTAAGGTCGTTCACAAAAGAATAATACAAACAGAGAAGCCAGGCTGTATAGTAATGCATCATTGGGTTACCACTTTCGAGATGTTAACATTATTAGAGCAGCTGAATAGATGATATTTTCGTACTGAAAGTAAGAGCCATTTTTATGTACACAAAGTCTTTGAAATTGCAGCATATAGTTGATGAAGTCTTGATTTACAAGGCAATAAGGAAACGGAAGAAACTCTCCTAAAATTGAGATTGAATGCAATGCATCGTTTGAGGTCCCTCTCCTGAAATAGGAGACACCACAGGACCCAAGAGATTTAGTAATTTAGTGTTTGGTATGAGCATTGGTACAGGGTCTGTTGTGTGCTTTGTATCCCGGCTGTATGAGTTATCTCCCATTCATGCTGTAGTGATGTGACAAACTGTGATAATCCTAGCTCATTCCAAACATGAACAAAAGAGACATAGGAGATTTGAATGGCTGGCCGATGTGACTCTTCTTCCTCAGAGAAGTTTGTCAGGCGGATGCTGTGCTGCTGAAAGGTCCAGTGTCCGTCTGTGGATGTTGGGTATAGACTGAGCCTACACTGATGATCTTCCATCAGATCTTCACGATGATATATTCAATCACTTTTGTTACTTTCTCATATCCGGCGAATCTTTGCACATTATATACTTTTCTCGCATTTCAGATTTTTAAATATTTGAAACCTTTATCTATAATTTTGCTTTTTATATTAATCAGTTATGCCACAAACGTTTCCTGTTTTAAATGTTGCTATTCCATTATTTGTGCAGGCATATTAGGCACATCAACTTCTACACTTTTTAAAGCTGTTTCTACATTTAGAATTTTTTTCCGTTTGTTGGGCATTTTATAAAATTACACTCTCTGAACATTTCTTCTTATTTTGGTATAGAAAAACGGGATTTTAGAAAACAAAATGATAAAACATTGATTTGTATCCCATTTTCCTTGTCCACGATACTCTGTCGGTACCTCAGTGTCGAGATACCTCTTCCTGAAAGATGGTAATGAGAGCGAGCTCGAAATCCAGTTTGGAAATAAATACGTTGAGTGTGAGTTTTTGAGAGAGAGAGAGAGAGAGATGGAGATGGAGAGAGAGAGAGAGAGAGAGAGATGAAGAGAGATGGAGAGAGAGAGAGCGAGAGAGAGAGAGAGAGAGAGAGAGAGAGCGAGAGAGAGAGAGAGAGATTGAGTCTCTGTGTTTGAGTAGAGAGATTGCGTGAATGTGATTGAGTGTGTGAGTGTGAGATTTGTTTTTAAATTTTTTATTTATCACAGGTTCTTATCTGTTTGGATATTAAATATTTTTTTGATGCTGGAAGCGAGTTTAGCACAAATATAAGCTGAGCTAAACAAATTCCTTTGATCTGAGTTGGCGATCAAACGACGAAACCATAAGTTATCCTAAGGGCAATGAAATTTGTAAATCCTCTCGAGTTTAATATTTACCAGACAACAGGTTGTTGATTGTTAAAGGGATAATAATGTGACAGAACACGAAGATTTAAATGGTGACTGAAACAACAATACAAATACAATGAAAATGTTGAGACAAAGAAAATAACAGAGAGTTTGACTGCATAATACACATCCGTCATTGAGTGTAAGTTCGCTTTCAGATTTCAAACTCTTATTCAGTTTATTTAATCTTGTGTCACGTGACATTGCAAATATTTAGGGAAAATACAATTAGAAATGATTCTTAAAATTCAGATGACAGATTAATTAACAATTTTCACGTCAGTTCTTTCTAAACTTTTTATAAACAATTAAAACGAAAACAGATAACTTAAAATTGAGATTTTATCATCTTTTTAATAGTTGTTAACACAGAACGTAATTTATGTAATTCTAATTAGAAAACGACGGAATTTTGCTACACATTTCTATCTGCAAAACAGAATCTAAAAACTGCTGGGAAAGTATTCTGACTAAAAGATAAAGATAGGTTTCCGTTAGTATTTGAAAGCACACGAACTGAAAACTTATGTAAAGTATAAAAAGTACAAAATATTAAAGATATCCATATCTTTAGTTTCTATTAGATCAGGATATAAAATCATTTATCGTTAATGTAAGTGTGCACAGGATATAAATCACGTGATAAAAAATCCGGAAAAGTTAGCTGCTCTTTAAAGACGCTGGATTATGGAAGTTTGATAAACGTCAGTTTATTTCTGCTTGTATCATCATTTGTATCTCTTGGCAGAGCCTTGTCCAGTCAATTTCTGCCATCTGGTAATTTTGAACGTGTGATGCAATTTGTTCAACAGAAAAATTAGATTCGAAGTAAAATTGGATTGGCTTCACCAAGTATTTATTAACTAACATGATAAAGGTAAATTAACAAAAATGTGTGTAACATCACGAAAATTAGTTAAAATCCTGGTGACTTGTTTCATTATTTTAATATTTTGAACATTAACTTTTGTTTTTCCTTTCTACTTTCATTTCTCTGTTCTTGTTTCAAATATTAACTTGAGTGATGAAATATTTTGTCATGTCTTCTTAACGACTTTTGTCAATTCTTTTTTATTTTTGGGCAAAGTTTTTAAGTATTGTCCCATCATTGTTCACGGGTTCCTCTTATGATTTCGATCAGGATCTTTTTCAGGCTAGTTTTGAAATCAATGAATTGCTTTGTTCTCCAACTAAAAGGAAAATATCTGTGACGTGTTACACTGTGTATCGACTTTAATGACAGATGAATGTCATATGGTTTCTTAGCCGGCTCTGTAAAATGTTCGTTTAAAGATGAAATACCATGTTGAATCCATTGAAGTTATTTTTGAGAAGATTAACAAACTGTCTTTACTATTACCAAATAAATGAACATGAGAAAATGCAGAGACTTGTGATGTTCTCGTTCGGTGGAATACAGTTTGCTTTAATCATTCACTCTCTTCTGATTCTCAAAGTACCGCAATTACCAAACCAATTAGGTGAACTTCCATCTGAAGATAGCACCTTGCTCCAAATTATACTTGCTAATTTTATAACTATTTTTAAAAAATGCAGCCATTTTTGTCTCTGGATGGTAGACATACTGGAATTTGAGATGTCATGTCTGATTTGAAATGACTTTCTACCAAATATTTTAATAAAAGCTTTGGATATCTTCCGGGAAAATATTTTCTTCAAATTCGCAAGATAATGCACAACTTGATACTGACCTATTCTACGCCTGTAGTCTTTCCAAAACTCATTGTTCCCCTGGTGGCATATTTTTGTTGAATCACCTAATTTCTCAGGTGAAATCTGTTCATTTTTCTTAATATTTACAATCACCTGCCAACAAGTGTACAGGAAGAGTATATTTTTTAACAATTGCTTGAAATTTCGGGCTAACTTGAGATATTTAGTAGTCTGCTATCTATCACAATCACCTGCGCACATTCTCCGTATATCTTCAAATTTCTAAACTAATATTTTTAGCTAAATATTACTCTAAAAGTGACTTCAGATGTCGTTGACACAGATAACAAATCTTATACGTTGAATAATTATAAATTTTTCAGAAATCACTAGAAATTTTTAAAGATTGAAAGTAAAGTTTTAATAGGCTCAATTACATGATAGAATAGTCAGAAATCATTTAAAACATGCTGGAAAATTCACGAATATTCTGTGGATGCAAATCGTTTATTTTCTGATCATTAACTACTCATCTTTAATGCCATATCCCATCTGTTTTGTGTTAGTTTCACAAATTTGTTTATGAAAGGATAAAAAAGTGGTTTCAGGTCCGAACAATTTATGTGTAATTCGAATGAAGACTATGTCTAAAACTAAAGCAAACATTTAAGAATTATTACTTTGCCAATACTGTAAATGCATCTTTGTCTACACCATAATTAGTAACTTTGAAATGACAAAGAATTCTTTACATTCGGCAATTCATATCTTTCAATTTAATAAACGCCCGATCGCTGTGAATCAATGTATCGAACAACTTCAATGTTATTTACTTTTAGACTAAAAAAATTATTTTCACACACAAAGATATTTTCTTATATTTTCGCGATATATTTGCAAAAAAACTTTCTGCACAACAAACACAAAATTAACATCATATGCTATGGACAATTTATAAGCAGACAGCGATTGCTTCATAATCCAGCCAGATCGTTTTTCAAGAAGATGTAAAGCTGTCCGTATTTTCTTAAAAAGGAAATAAAAGTAAATATACAAAGAAACCAAAAGTTGTAATATTTCAAGTATGAGAGAAAGTACGAGTTTTCGGTGATGTATCCGTCTCTTCTATCAGACAAAGGGTAAGGTGTTAAATTAAGTCGACTCGAACGTCAAATATGTCTGCAACAGGTATATGTCAACTGGCAGAGACTTCTGAAGAGAAATGGCAATACATTGAGGCCCCATATTAGACAAACGTAGAATGTATCATCTTCAAAGTTATGACCTATTAATTTACTCTTTAAACCTGCCAAAAGTTCATCATTTTATATCTTAAAATGTATTTCTGTGCCAACTATTAATAAAATGAACTATGTACTTATATATAAAACTACTAAGCAAAGAAATTAATGTTTACTATTAAGATTGTATTTAATAAACTGCCTACATTTGTAGCTATCGATTAAAATTTTCTATTTAATGACAAACCGAAGCAAAAATTGAGACAAGTAGATTTTACAATATGCAAATTATCAACGCTTTGTCGCTTTTTTTCCACATCAAAACCATTACAGAACAGCAGAACCAAAGAGTTCTAGGGAAAATGCTGTTTTGAGCAGAATAAGAGACGTAGACTTCGGTTATTAAAAAAAATTTAAAAAATCGTCCAAATTGTCTATAGATAATTGAACAGCAGGATAAGTATCCGCACTTGCAGTTTTAATAATAAAAGATTGAAAATCGTTTGCATAGGAAAACGGTTAATTAGCATCTACTGTCCAGTCGAGCGAAATGGTTTCATCCAATGTTGTTACACTTTGGAAAGAATGCACAATAACAGAAACGTTCAGAAATATCCACGAGTTGAAAGAATCAACGTACCAACAGATTGAAGTTGTCTTGATTCACTGAAGAATGTTTATCTACCAGTAAGAAGATAATGATCGGCCTGACTTTTCAAATTTCGTCCAGCAGTTTCTATAGGAAGGATATCCGTTCCTCCGGTGAGCTTGGTTTTCAATTCACCCGTCGAAAACCCTATTAAGAAAGGAGGCAGTAATGAGAATGTGAAATAAATATATATGCCAACAAACTCCGAGAATAGGTAGTAGATGTTAATATAACATCTGTATCTCATATACGGGCACTGCTATGAAAGACCAAACAATTCGATGACCAATTCTCCGATCGCTTGTTTATGTTGTAGTTTCCCTATGTTATATAGTGATTCATCCGTTATCTTGAGAGGAGAAACGGCGATTCAGAAGTTGAAACTGAATTATTGATTTAATGATTTTAAGGGTTGTCTCAACAGTGTTACAGACAATGATTCCCCACACAGATTTCACTGCCGCTGTTGTATTATGGAGATTCTCGGCTGTAATGATCCACAGTTTCATACACGATATAAAATGAAAATTTATTTGAAGCTTCTGCTCCTTTCTTATGAGCCTAGAGATTCAAAAGTGAAAAACAACCTGTTCGATTTCTGCTATTTCTTTCTGGTAGATCTGTGTGCAGATCGTTGTAATCTCTTCTGTCATTGGTTGATTCTAATTTCTAAAAATCAGGTTGTATATTTTCAAATTCATCTCTGATTATTAATTTTTTGTCGAACACTAACAGACTATCAAGAGGTAAGTTAGTGGCGGCTTTGGCAATTTCTTCGATCTAAACATTGCCTGGAAGAGTCGACTGTATTGGTATCCATTCTAATATAAGTGTAGATAGCTCTCTGATCAAATTATGCGCGTTTTATCCTTGTAATCGCAGAACAATCTTTCCTGTATTTTTCAAATATTGTAAAAATACTGACACTGAAGACATCTACTTGACACAGTATAAAAAATATAAAACCTTTTATATATTGTAAGTGTCTCTGTACGATATTTGCTGCAGATGACTCCAGATGGTCCCTCTTCCTTGTCTTTATTTGCTAGGTAAAGTATTTAGAATAGTTTGATTTAGAACACCGCCAGACAAATGTCTTCATTGGATATAATATTCTCAGATCCTACCCTTTTTGCTGATTGTAAGGCGTCAATCATTAGATCTTATTTCATTATTTTCTATAAATCGCAAACTTCACATTTGCCTGTCTGTAAATCTATCGAAATTTTGGTCATTAATTCGACAAGAAATGTTTTGTTTCATAATTTGTCGTATGGGATGATCGCCACGCTGGCGGTTGAAATTATATTTGGATTTGATGGATTCTCACTGAGATCTTTTATAAAATATTAATGTGTATACTGCGCAGATTACCAGTATTATATACAAAGGTTGATGTTTAACAAAACATAACTTATAATTGTGGTAGGGGAACAGTCATCCCTTATTTACTGCCAAACTCCAACTTCGGAAAAATATGAGTTGGGAAGACTTGCGAAGGCAATATCTCCAGCACACTAAGAATTCCATGCAATTTGAAGCTTGGTGTCTTCATTCTTACACGAGTGTACAACTTTGTTTATGTTTCTGATATAGATCCTGGTATCTGGCGTTACTAGCAGGTGCCGGAGGCTCTCGTCTCCACATAGTAACAGACTGTTGTAAAATACCTGAAGCCGCTGTTTTCTTTGTTTGTCTGCTGTAAAGAAAGACTCCCTGGTGTCTTCGGCGATTTTTCATATCCTGTCTCTCGGTTTAACAGAGATCATAATTTCCATTTACATCTCTTCTTCTTCAGGCATTTTAGAGGTCAAGACACCATTAATAAAACTATCAGCATATAATGAGACATCAGGATTATGTGTTCACTGATAGGTATTGTTCACAAAAAATATTTAAAAGGATCGAAGTCAAAACAGCGCTCTACAAGATCAATCCAATAGAAATATAAGGCGGCGGAGTCTGACCATCAATCTTCACTACTGCACACCTGTCAACAGTGAAAGATTTAATCCACTTAATTACTCTCATTGATACTGCAAAACTAATGAGTGCATGCTCGAAGTAACGTTGTCCATTGCTGTTTACAGGTTTATGAATAACGCAGATATGTTTTTCAATCTCTAGAATATTTCTTGGACAAAAACTGTGTAAACACACCTGATCATCAGTTACTCATCTTGTCCGTCTTTATCTTCGTGCTCAGCTACGTGACAAATTTGTGGGGCGACTTTGCTGAGTTCATAAAATTGCTTGCAGTCTACTTCTGCAGATGCAGCGGTGACATCCACATTTGTTATTTCGTTTGCTAAATTCTGGTATCTATCCTTAGTTGTTAGTTTTTAATTCCCTGATAGTTAGAAGGAAGATGATAAACCATCATCCTGTAGATGTAATTTAAATAAGATTGTCGAGATGATCACACTTTAAACATTTAATAATTTTTCTCCTTCTCTAAAGCCTCGTCTCGTAACTCCGTGTCCTTAATGTTTGGATATCACGTGTACCACCATTGAAAATGGAAATATTATTCCTGAAAGCTCATTTTTTTCTGCACTTGTTTCTCCCTCCCATGAAATGTATTGCGTGCTAAAATCACCTCCAATATTAAGTTTTCCCCTTAATGTGCCTTTCTTTACCAGACGGGTAAATAAAAACACAATGAGAATTTTTATTTATCTATGAACACAAAATTTACCGCATCTCTGAAATACATTATGCAGTAAATTGATTCTCTGTAACATTATATTCCATCTGGATGACACTCTTAAGGAGATTCTTCCCTCACTGATGCTATACTGTCAACAATTCAGTCTTTAATTGGATTCTTCAACCATTAACACAATCAATGTATTTATGGTGAGACACCGTCTCAATTCTACTGCTTTCGAAAATGATTCAATCGGCAAAGAGTAGAAAACGTTTATAGATGTTATACTTCTTTGTCACTTTATTACATCCTATGCACGCTCTTAGACATGAGTGTAACGTGGACTGAAGATGCAAAGTAAGTTAAGCACATGATGTGAGAACTGTTTCCTGCAGCACCGTATGACCAGGAAATACACATTTGCAATCAGTCCTACAGGTAACGGACGTGGCAAAAATAGTATAGCATTCGAAAGAAGCATCACAGAGCGGAACCGTTTTGCAGATTCCACAGTGGACTGAACAGATTTGTTGGTAGGCTACTTCAACACATCGACACTTCGACTTTATCAGAAATTAAGCAAAGGAGAAATAAGAATTCTGTTGCAAGAAGCAGATTGAGCCGCTAACGCGTAGTGATGATAGAAAATGGGAAAAGTCGGTCAGAGTTGATGGTAAAATTCAGAGTCATCTAACAATAAACCAGTTTACGGTGATATTCAATGCAGGACAATCAAAATATATCTAAAGCTGTCCTTTGTGAAGAACGTAATAAGAAACAGATAATAGCAATAGCTGCTCATTGTGTAAAATGCTAATCACAGTTACCAAGAGGAGAAGACATCTAGTGAAGAGAAGGAAATGTAGACATTTTCCGAAGCAGGACTGGTGGATAATTAGGGGACTGATGCGTCAGATGTCACCACTTCAAACACTGATAAGAGCAGAAAATTTGGAGAAAGCCACAAAAAAGATTGGATCCTTCCTGCGCAGTGCTCTGTGTCCATGTATCCGTTGGTACAGACATAGTTGGGCCATATTTCACTTTGCATAACCTGGTTTCTATTACCATAGGAGGTGGAAGAAATCTAAAAGATATTTTGAAAAAAAGAATTTTTATACCTACTACTTTTTATTCTCCAAATAAATATCAATAAGATGAATAATATTATGCTGTTTTCCTTCAATCCTAATCTTAACGTGTGGAAGATTTTACCAGACCTTTCGCAATTTAGATTCAGTCAGTGGCTGTGATTCATTGAAAAAGAAAAAAAATACACAAACCAAAATCCAGTACAATGACCGGTTGATTTAAGGATTGTCCAAGTAAATTGGTAACATAGATTCTCACAAGAATGTATCTAATATGTTACTTTTACCTCTCACTCATAAAAACATCTTGTGTTTGATTTATGTAATTGCTATGCACCATAAAATTGTTCCATTGGTAGATATATTATCATAAACTAAAATAGGCAGAAAGTTTTAGATTTATTGGCGCCGATTTTAATTACATTTCTTTTTTTAGATACCTAAATTACTCAGTACTCAAAACTAGGAACTAAGCATATATATATATACATAGGAACATACAGGCTAACACATTCTCACAGACAACTTGGTCAACATCCAGAAAAGGAATAGTTTGTCATCAGTACCTGAGAATAACGATGGGTTGTATTATTATCGCGTTTTTAATTTTGTCTGCATTTGTAGCCGTAGGTAAGTATACTTTAAGTGACATTTGGTTGTGGTTAATATCAAATGTGAGTCTTAACATACCTTCATAAATAAATGATTAAATGAAATGGTTGGAGCTTAATATTTTCTAAGTATTCAGAAAAAGAATCATTGATACCTTTGGATAAAAATTAAACATTGTCACCTGAGATATGCTAGTTTAATTTTTATATACACTGTATTGTTTTTACAGCCAGCCCTAATGGGGCACATTTTTCCAAAAGGTCTAAGAGGTTTGTCGAAAAGTGTCGAATAAACGATCTATTACAATTTATTACCTGGAGAATGTTAAATTGTTGATGAATACTATTATGCAAAATACCCATAAAGTCTTCATACAATCTTGGGAGGAGCTAATGCTGACAAAATGAATCTTATGCTAATGTCACTGGATTAAACAAAAATAATAAACTATTAACTGCGATGTGTTATTATTACTTGGAAGATACTCGATTTAATCAGATTTTTAAGACAGAAATTTGAAATTCGATTAAAACTGAGAAAACAAAGGAATTACGATTCTTAGATTTATTATTAAAAATTAGCAACAGCAGCAAAGTTTAACAATAAAATTTAGTTCAAACTGAACAGTAAAATCCAAACAAATAAGAAGGAGAGGGAAATGAGGTTCAGCTCTAATTTCGATCTATTTTAATTACGAACAGTAATTATAGTAGAAATACAGTATCAACTGAAAGTAGACAAGAATACATTCTCTTTGTGCTGTAGGTCACTGCACAAGGCTACTAATTTCTGTCAACTAAATATGCTATCTGCGAGTAACTTATCCAAAAACTTTAAATTCATTTGCTGAAATCGAACGGCAATCACTGAAATTTTAGCATGCAATGGGTTTTCCACTTCTTGGCAGGGAATTACACCCTGCTGATTGAGAATTAAATTTACGCTTAAAGTTTAGAATGTCCTTCTGAAACTGAACCGAAATTTATATAATATTCAGATGAGTAAGTTTACACTAGATCCATTTTTAAGATTTGCCAGAATCATTCCATATAAGGCTAATCATGAATATAGAAAATTCAAATTCAAACTCATTACCAGGTACTTGTCTTTTCTATGTATCATATCAATATATATATATAGTTGAAGTCAAGGTGACTGTATAAATGTAACTGCACTATCTTGATGCCTAAATTTTCATATAAGTGAATAATTCTAGGAATTATGACTTTATCATGAGTATATCAATCTAAATCTGCCCAATTTAAAGTACCCGGTGATATATATATATATACACATAACATCCATAAATTTTATTGTCATTTAAAAAAATAAAAATTGTTTTATCTTTCTAAGAGATAAAATTCTATAAATCCAATCAACTCCAAGTAATGTAAACTATTACCGGAGATCTAATTTATAATTTTAAATCCAGATTTTTGATAATTAATTAAAAATTCAATAATTAAATAAATGTTCTCTAATAATTTCATATAATAAGTTTTAGGGTTTATATAAATATACAAAACTTTTCAAAAAATCTAGTGTTCACTTAGAATATCATGACGTCACCTTAGGTCAGAGCGTTAGGATCCACAGGATATTTCAATAAATTATTTATCTAATGGAATTAAGTGGCAATATATGTACATCTTCTTCAGAAGAGGGAAACAGTAAAATATTCAGAATCTGTTTAAAACTGAATAAATATATAAATTCAGCTTCTAATTTATTTTTCTTGAATTTATTTAACATCTTATGATTGAAAATTGTTAACCCATAAATCGAATGTGATAATTGGATATTGATCATTAAAATTACAATAAAAGATTAATCTTGTCTAGATCTTCCAAATCAATTGATAGTGATTTGTATCTCTGTCACACTTGTCACACGAAGATGGGGGTTGGTCACCAATCTGAAAAGATTTATCTTCATTTATTGTTTACAGCTTCATCTTTTTAGATGTTAATCTTATTGTAAACTCGAAATTATGTATAAATTGGACACATTAGATTATTAATATTTGAACGGTGCGGCAGGCCATCCGTGGTGCACTGGACTGCTAAGGGGGTGAATCCGCTTCTGATCCTACCAGAAGAACAATTAGAATTAAAATAGAGTTATATTAAGGATTCGCCTCCGGGTTTGGGAAGAGATGGGACCCACGTAGAGCATAATTGACAAAGCGTCTTAGCGGAAACTTCGTCCTACATTGTACACTTCTCGTCCAGCGAACTATGTCTTCATTTACATAAATATATTGTTTCATTATGATTATTACTTTTATATCTTATCAGTCTAAAGTATGTAATTGTTGTATAATAGACAACAGCATCATTGCTATGTGATCATAAATAAATCTGTATGTTTTGACATTTCTCAATCTGTAATTCAATATGGTACCAACTCGTCAGGTTTTTAAAAATTAAAGATTAACTATATCATTTTGCTCAATTTTACTTTGATTATTAAATACAGAAAAAACGGAATATTTGTAATTAACTCATCTCGTATTGTTCCTGGATGAATTGGAGGGTGAAGAGAAAAGAAGATTAAAGTCGTCATACGAGTGGAAAATAGAACCTGCAGGGATCTTAGTTTTTAGTCAGTTCAGTTTTTGACTACTCATCCAACACCAAGTAAACCGTAGAGGGTGTGAGACAGAGATATGTATCCCCCCAACTCTATATATCA
Organism: Nautilus pompilius; assembly: GCA_018389105.1. Lineage (NCBI taxonomy): Eukaryota > Metazoa > Mollusca > Cephalopoda > Nautilida > Nautilidae > Nautilus > Nautilus pompilius. The sequence goes on along the minus strand of JACATO010002179.1, from coordinate 102,297 downwards.
TAGGTGTAACACAGGTATAGCACCTCAGACCTGTTGTCATCATCTGGTCAAATAAGACAACGGAGGATTTGTTAATAAAGTTAACAGTTCCATAGGAAGACAAAATAGAAGAGGAACCTGCACAAAGAGAAAGTATGAAGTCTGGTGCCAAGAAATCTTGATGGAATAATTCGAAGCGAGGATTCTTCCAGTAGAAGTAGGTTTCAGAGAACAAAGGAGGGTGAGAAAACACAGAACACCACCAACTATTCATGTATAAGGGACGAGAACCAGCAAAATGTCTGAGCGAAGGTGTCGAAACAGCATCAAAATAGAATAGGTTACAAGTTTCTAAATGGAGTGTAGCACAAATATCTAAACTAGTGGACATAGTGAGCATCTTTCCCTATCAAGTTCGCTATCCTAATGGACTTGTGCATAATCGACCGAAACCCATTGAGTTCATCGTATACATATTGGGTGTATTTGAAAGTCATGTAAATCTATTGGGACGGCCTTTAGTTCTAACTAATGCATGCTGGCTTAAATAGATCATAAAAAGCATTTTATCTTTCTTTTTAATGTTGGCATTGCCATGTTTTTCCAATGACCTTTGTAGTTCGTAAACGAAAAAAGCAGCTTTAAAATGATGGCAAACATCGATATAAATTCTATGTCCCTTTATGATTCCAAAAGATAATTCTATGGAGACCTTTTAAATCTTGTGTCCTAAAATTCAGCTCATTGATAACATAATATAAATGATCGATTTATCTAAACTGCGACTGATTAGCTTTTATGAAATTTGTATCTAAAATCGTTCGATACTTAAAACAAAGAATTAGAAAAGATTTATTTCCCTCTCTGTTTGTTATCTATTTTTAAAAATACTACAGAGCCACAACACATAGAGGAATGGAAATCAATATTCTAATTTGTGTGATTTCTAAACCATGAAAGTTTTTCTATTCTAACTTTATGAATAATAAAATATCTACCAAAATAATGTTTCTATTTTTTTTGTTTTCTTACGGGTAGTAATATTAATCTTGTTTTATCTTTCAGATTCTAATATCTCACCAAGTCCACATCGTTTCATTTGATACTAATTTTGTATTTGTTATAGTTTTAGTAGGTTATCTTCGCCAAAATTAAAACCATGTCTCAAAGAAACCTCAAACCTATAACATCTTCTAAAGTTCTATTTTTATATATAATTAAAGGCGTAAATTAATCTATGTCATATACTATTTAATAAAATAATTAAAATTTTTATAATATATAGAATGAAGATACGAAATTTGCGAGTGTAAATTTTAAAAAAAATGCTTTACTAGGCGCAGATTTATATTTACTTTCCATAAATTTTCTACTTTTTCTAGAAATATGAAATAAATTTCATAAATAAGAAACATTTTTGTAACAAGGTGTATTTATAAACAAGTAGATTACATCAATAGTACATTTGGTTAAATCAATTACCTATACAAACAAATTGCTGTTATGTTTAAATGTAAGTTTACAAAAATATTCAGTGATATTTGAATTTAGTCTTGAATTCTTTTGATAAAATTCTTTATAATTTGAGTAGTGAACATTATGTTTGTCATTAATAAATGTATCTAGAAATTAAGATAACTGAAGTATTATAATAAATAAGTGATCAAAAGTCAGATTTGAACCATATTTGCTACGAATATTATTTTTAAAATAAGGAAAATTAAGAGGGATTATAGTTAATTTATTTTTAAAGAATGAATTGCTGAGGTTCATGCTGTGGTATGAATTGATTAAATTAAGGACGGTGTATACATTAGTCATATCTCCGTATAGAGAGCAAGTGGTTGGACTGATCATTGAGGCGTAATTCTATTTCAGACGCTGCAGCATTAGGATACAGCGAAAATGGCTATGGCTATAATGGAAATGGCCTAAATGGTAATGGTTACTACGGGAAAGATAATGGCAATAGTCCCAACGGAAATCGAAATGTTTACAATGGATACGACAACGGAAATGGTAATGGAAAAGGATACCACTACGGAAATAGGAATGGTCATAACGGAAATGGTAATGGCAATGGATACGACAATGGAAATGGTAATGGACATAATGTAAATGGTAAAGGAAATGGATTCGACAACGGAAATGGTAATGGTCATAACGGAAAAGGTAATGGAAATGGATACGACAACGGAAATGGCAATGGTCATAACGGAAATGGTAAAGGAAATGGATTCGACAACGGAAATGGTAATGGTCATAACGGAAATGGTAATGGAAATGGATACGACAACGGAAATGGTAATGGATACAACGGAAAAGGTAATGGAAATGGATACGACAACGGAATTAGTAGTGGTAATAACGGAAATGGATACGACAACGGAAATGGCAATGGTCATAACGGAAAAGGTAATGGAAATGGCTACCACAACGGAAATGGTAACGATCATAGCGGAAATGGAAGTAGTTACAATGGATACGATAAAGGAAATGGCAATGTTCATAACGGAAAAGGTAATGGAAATGGATACGACAACGGAAATGGTAATGGTCATAACGTAAATGGTAAATTAAATGGATTCGACAACGGAAATGGTAATGGTCATAACGGAAATGGAAGTAGCTACAATGGATATGATAAAGGAAATGGAAATGGTCATAGAGGATATGGTAATGGTCATAACGGTAAAGGTAATGGAAATGGATACGACAATGGACATAACGTAAAACGTAATGGAAATGGATACGACAACGGAAATGGTAAAGGAAATAGAATTGGATACAAAGGATACCACAACGGAAATGGTAATGGTCATAACGGATATGATAATGGAAATGGTCATAATGGAAATGGAAACGACAACAGAAATGGCAATAGTCATAATGGAAAAGGAAACGACAACGGAAATATTAATGGTCATAATGGATACGACAACGGAAATGGTAATAGGAATGGAAATAGTTACAATGGATACCACAACGGAAATGGTAATGATCATAACGGATATCATAATGGAAATGGTTATAATGGAAATGGATACGACAACGGAAATGGCAATAGCCATAATGGAGAAGGATACGACAACGAAAATAGTAACGGTCATATTGGAATTGGTAATGGTCATAACGGAAATGGTAAAGGAAATGGAAATGGATACAAAGGATACGACAACGGAAATAGTAGTGGTAATAACGGAAATGGATACGACAACGGAAATGGCAATGGTCATAAAAGAAAAGAAAATGGAAATGGATACAACAATGGAAACGGTAATGGTAATTACGGAAATGGTAATGGCAATGGATACGACAACGGAAATGGTAATGGAAAAGGATACGACAATGGAAATGGTAATGGAAAAGGATACAAGAACGGAAATGGAAATGGTTATTACGGAAATACAGGCTATTATTACTAGTATCATTACAATAAATATAGCTTCATTAGACATTAAAAGACTTTACGAGAATCACGAAAATTTTCAGAATATAAAGAGTGAACGATGTTCACATTTGCTAGAAATGTATACAAATATTTGTGAGATGATAACCATGTAAAATACGATCTAATGTGAAGAAGCTGTGATTACCTACTATGTGATGGTATCACAAAAAGAGATTATATTCTAAACACTCAGAATTATCAGCTGAGTAATTTACTCTACTTTTAAAAAAAATATTTCCTGAAGTTAATCTTATTTTTATTGTGAACTATTAAGGTCAATAAAAATTGATACATCCTGTTCACCTCTCAAATGATTTATTGCAGATATCAACAATTCTACCTTGTAAACGTAAACAGGTCTCTCCACAAATATGGAGGACTTTTGGCCCAATATGGAGATCTACATTAGAAAGCGATGGTTAGATATCGTTCAATCGAATAATTAAAATACACTCTTCATTCTATTAATTCGAAAATACATTTCTGAAAAATAACAGTGAAACAAAAATTTAAATTCCATTTTTCGCTGCTCAACCAGACACTGAATTCTTATCAACTGTTTGGGTAAAAGAGTAAGTAATGAGTAGTAATGGATATGTCCGTGTTTATTTAGTTTCTGGTGATAGCCACCTAAATCTCAAGGACACTTAGCATTATAAATTGATCTAAGCAAAGCTGATAACCCGTTCATAAACATCCTCGGGTATCTTTGCTAGACTCTGAAAAGAGCGAGAAGCAATTGTATGGTACAGATCAAACATCCTATTGACAAACCTGCAGCTGAGATCTTCGTAAATGAAGTCAGGGCCAGAGACGGAGCAATTTCTGAACTGTACGCATCTGGACAAGTGAAAGTTTGTCTTGAAAAGTAAAAGGTAAAATGAATATCATATGAACTGGAATGGAACAGCTGCTGCTGTCGAGATGATATGTCAGCAGTAACCTTAGCTTGAAATAGCTCATTAATATAAAAGAAAATATATTTCTAAAACACTAAGAACCTCGGCACGTGCACACACCCCTAATAGTTTTCTAGCAATTGAATAAAATAGAGTAGATGCTTTCTTTTATTTCCGGAGGTAGGAGCCATGGCTTCTACCTGGATGTTTTCTTCCTCTATCATTGAAAAGATGAAGGTCCTTTCTTCTGCAGATGAATGATCGACTGCCAACCATTCGCACAACAGAGAACAAATACAGTTCGATTCAATAGATCTGTACGGTGACAGTGAGTAAATATGTTTTCCAGAAATGTCGAGTGGTAACTCGCCACTCGCAGACCTGTCCGAAGGAAGGATTCCATGAAGGTCAGACCTCCTAATAATCCACGATGCACAAGATAGAATTCTTAAAGGGTTTTAATGAATACAGCGACGTTAGGTTCCAAACTGAAATAATTCAGCTAAATCAAAGTCTGCAAGGACGAATCGGCCGTCCGGGTACTGAGCTGTTTACTAGGAGGTGGTCATGGCAACAGAGCGTCGTCTGTATCCTTCAAAACATTCTCTCCAAACATTAAGGAAATTAGAATATTAGTTTATCTCCTGTTCACACGGTACAGAGATGATCTCCTAATCCATTTAAAGTAAAGTACACAAAGGTAAACAGAGTTAATAGGATGTCTGCGGTAATGGACCCTCCTATATCTGCAATGAAAGGTCGGGTAAAGTCAAGAGCCCCGAGTTGTCACACATCTCCATATTTGTTTTGATTAGTTTACCTGGGACTTTTCAAACGTAAATATTATTTTCTAAAGTAGAATTTTCTGCTGTCTATCGATTGAGCCATTCCACTAAATGAAGACAATTTTACTCGGTCAAGCCTTCGTGCTGATGTTAACAGAAGTGATTGGTAAGGTATCCATTCTGTAAGAGGGTTGATGCTTCCCTTCCCACTCAATTTTCCTGATCCTCAGCAAAGAGAAACAAAAGCATCATTTTAAACATTTCCAGACAGTAACTTTCTCAGATCAGAAAGAAAATTATTCCTGTGGAGTATAAATAAACAGAATAAATCAGCTATGGATGATTTCTCCTTTCTATTCGCTATACAAGAGGTTAGTAAAGGGCACTACTTTCTGTTTACATAAACTAATAAGATATACTGAAACTTTACACCTGTAAATGATACAGAAGCAGGTGAGGAGGACTGATTTTAAAAGAAAAAGACAGTTAGACAAATACAAGGAAAAAGATATTGTCTTACGAGATGAACAACTGAGTGGAAAGGACGACAATAATGAATTGAATGTAGGAGTTCGTGCAAGACATAGTCAAACGTTGCTTTAGTTAGCTCCATACTAACAACCTGCTATCTTAACAGGATAATAATAATAATAATAATAATAATAATAATAATAATAATAATAATAATAATAATAATAATAATAATAATAATAATAATAATAATAATAATAATAATAATAATAATAAATAAATGATGGTGTTCTGTTGGTTCGGTACGAACACGTATTTAATAAGTACTTCTCTTATATCCAGTTTAGTTTCATAAACCAATTCTAGCCAAACCCTACAGTAGTTTATTACAATTTAATTTTCTATTAATTTTATTATTCAATCTGTAAATCTGGATATTATTTGCACGGAGGACTGTCATTTGAAGTTCGACATGTATAGCTACGCCTGCGTTCTTTACTAAAATGAATTTCCAATTTCATACTGATATATCATTCAATTAACATTGATCAATTTTAATAGTTTAAAATATCGATATCACAATAATAAAGTTATACCTTAGTAACGTCTGCCTCTCACCTGAGATCCTCCACTGGGAGGCGGTCAGCAGCAGGTCCAGACTCTCGGTATATCTGGACACCCAATCAGTAACTTGACAGTATCTCTTCTACACCAGACTTTCTCCGATCCCCGACCCTAACAACCCTAAACCTCACCGAACACAGAGTTCTTTGTTTCTAGAAGGTTCAATCAACGCCGTCCGTCTTTACCCGAAACAGAGTGATAGCTCTTCACATTAAAAGTCCATTAAAGTTCGATAAAGGGACATAACTCTCATTTGACTGCCAAAACATTTTCCAATAAGTAACGACAAGTGGTAAACGCTGGTCAAAGGTCAGAGTTCGTGTTCCTTGTTTGGTCTTCCCGCCATTCCAAGAATCAGAGAGGTCGTGCACGAGACGAATTCCGAATGAAGCTGTCGTCTGCTGTCAGGAGGGAGGGCGTTCTTCTCTTGCGATTATAATATAGAATTCATTTTGTTTTTGTCTTCATTTCCTCGAGACAATGAATACGTACGAGGAAAGAAGGCGCTGGTTACATCACCGGACTTATAACCTTCGAGGGCCGGAGAAAACACGTGACTATGACGAGGCTGGGTGGAGGTGAGTAAAGGATGAAACACCTTGGTTTGTTTGTCGTGGACGGAAGTGGCGGGATCCTGTTCGAAACATGGCTGCCACAGAGAGAGAATGTGACAAACTCCCCTGGTAGCTGGTCAGTAGATCCAGACCAGAACCGTGATGAATCGTCCGTGTCAGAGATGTTACTTACTTCCTCAGGAAGCTTCCCGAGGGGACTCTGTTTGCTGTTGGTGCTGATATTACTGAGTTTCCCCTCGCTTCCAATGTTTTCAGCTTGTGTTCGGGTCCCTGTGTTCTCAGAGAGAGGCATTATGGGAAATGTCGATTAATATTCATAAACAGCAACTTGAAATGTTTGGGAATTGATTCTGGCCAAACACTTCGCCATCACTGCTTCTGGAATAGCGACACACAGACAGACAGACACACCTTCCTCCTCACCGGTGTCTGCCTATTTGATTAAGAACAGAATGGCTGCATCTGGAATCGATCAAATAAAACTGGTGGAGATGAATCAAGTGATAGAAAGGAAATACATTTATTCGGTTCAATCCTCTCGATATTTATTCCACGATGTTTTATCTTTAACCAGGATTCACCGACTACTGAATATATTCCATAATCTTCGGATAGGTTCATTTTAAATTGCTATTTGTTTGTGAACATTACAGGATAAATTTATGGTTTTTGCTCAGAAAAACATTTGACGAAAGATTAATATTTAGTGTAGCAACTTAACACAGATTGTGGGTCCGACAATACTTTTAAAAATGGATCTATTGCTTACAATTTTATAAACTTACAATAAATGTTTGGCAAACGTATACCATATGTCTGTTGTATCAATCGAAAGATGGACTATTGCTTCTCTTAAGATCTTATACGATATGAACGGATTAAAGTTGACATATTAGGAATAACATAATTCTGTACAAATGAAACACTTGAAAACTTTCTATAAATTTATGATTTCATTGAGTAAGGTCGTTCACAGAAGAATAATACAAACAGAGAAGCCAGGCTGTATAGTAATGCATCATTGGGTTACCACTTACGAAATGTTAACATTGTTAGAGCAGCTGAATAGATGATATTTTCGTACTGAAAGTAAGAGCCATTTTTATGTACACAAAGTCTTTGAAATTGCAGCATATAGTTGATGAAGTCTTGATTTACAAGGCAATAAGGAAACGGAAGAAACTCTCCTAAAATTGAGTTTGAATGCAATGCATCGTTTGAGGTCCCTCTCCTGAAATAGGAGACATCACAGGACCCAAGAGATTTAGTAATTTAGTGTTTGGTATGAGCATTGGTACAGCGTCTGTTGTGTGCTTTGTATCCCGGCTGCATGGGTTATCTCCCATTCATGCTGTAGTGATGTGATAAACTGTGATAATCCTAGCTCATTCCAAACATGAACAAAAGAGACATAGGAGATTTGAATGGCTGGCCGATGTGACTCTTCTTCCTCAGAGAAGTTTGTCAGGCGGATGCTGTTGTGCTGAAAGGTCCAGTGTCCGTCTGTGGGTGTTGGGTATAGACTGAGCCTACACTGACGATCTTCCATCAGATCTTCACGATTATATATTCAATCACTTTTGTTACTTTCTCATATCCGGCGAATCTTTGCACATTATATACTTTTCTCGCATTTCAGATTTTTAAATATTTGAAACCTTTATCTATAATTTTGCTTTTTAAATTAATCAGTTATGCCACAAACGTTTCCTGTTTTAAAAGTTGCTATTCCATTATTTCTGCCGGCATATTAGGCACATCAACTTCTACACCTTTTAAAGCTGTTTCTACATTTAGAATTTTTTTCAGTTTGTTGGGCATTTTATAAAATTACACTCTCTGAACATTTCTTCTTATTTTGGTATAGAAAAACGGGATTTTAGAAAACGAAAAGATAAAACATTGATTTCTATCCCATTTTCTTTGTCCACGATACACTATCGGTACCTCAGTGTCGAGATTCCTCTTCCTGAAAGATGGTAATGAGAGCGAGCTCGAAATCCAGTTTGGAAATAAATACGTTGAGAGAGAGAGAGAGAGAGAGAGAGAGAGAGAGAGAGAGAGAGAGAGAGAGAGAGAGAGAGAGAGAGAGAGAGAGAGAGAGATGGAGATGAGAGGAGAGAGAGAGATTGCGTGAATGTGACTGAGTGTGTGAGTGTGAGATTTGTTTTTAAATTTGTTATTTATCCCAGATTCTTATCTGTTTGGATATTAAATATTTCCTTGATGCTGGAAGCGAGTTTAGCCCAAATGTTAGCTGAGCTAAACAAATTCCTTAGATCAGAGTTGGCGAGCAACGACGAAACCATAAGTTATCCTAAGGGCAATGAAATTTGTAAATCCTCTCGAGTTTAATATTTACCAGAAAACGGGCTGTTGATGTTAAAGGGATAATAATGTGACAGAACACGAGGATTTAAATGGTGACTGAAACAACAATACAAATACAATGAAAATGTTGAGACAAAGAAAATAACAGAGAGTTTGGCTGCATAATACACATCTGTCATTGAGTGTAAGTTCGCTTTCAGATTTCAAACTCTTATTCAGTTTATTTAATCTTGTGTCACGTGACATTGCAAATATTTAGGGAAAATACAATTAGAAATGAATTCTTAAAATTCAGATGACATAGATTAATTAACAATTTTCACGTCAGTTCTTTCTAAACTTTTTATAAACAATTAAAACGAAAACAGATAACTTAAAATTGAGATTTTATCATCTTTTTAATAGTAGTTAACACAGAATGTAATTTATGTAATTCTAATTAGAATACGACGCCATTTTGCTACACATTTCTATCTGCAAAACAGAATCTAAAAACTGCTGGGAAAGTGTTCTGACTAAAAGATAAAGATAGGTTTCCGTTAGTATTTGAAAGCACACGAACTGAAAACTCATGTAAAGTATAAAAAGTACAAAATATTAAAGATATCCTCATGTTTCGATTGTCTTAGACCAGAATAGAAAACAGTTAATCGTCAATGTAAGTGTGCACAGGATATAAATCACGTGTTAAAAAATCCGGAAAAGTTAGCTGCTCTTTAAAGACGCTGGATTATGGAAGTTTGATAAACGTCAGTCTATTTCTCTTTCTATCATCATTTGTATCGCTGTGAATCCATCTATCGAACAACTTCAATGTTATTCAGATTAAAAAAAAACTGTTTTCACGAGCAAAGTGATTTTCTATTTTCGCGATATATTTTAGAAAAAGCTTTCTGCAAACCGAACACATAATCAACTTATGATCTGTTATGGACAATTTATAAGCAGACAGCGATTGCACCATAATACAGCCAAATCGTTTTTCAAGAAGATGTAACGCTGTTCTTGTTTCGTTTAGAAGGAAATAATAGTAAATATACAAAGAAACGAAAAGTTGTAATATTTCAAGTAAGACAGAAAATAGGAGTTTTCGGTGATGTATCTGTCTCTTCTATCAGACAAAAGGTAAGGTGTTAAATTAAGTCGACACGAACGTCAAATATGTCTTCAACAGGAATACATCAACTGGCAGGGATTTCTGAAGAGAAATTGCTATACACTGAGGCCCGATATTAGACAGACGTTGAATGTATCATCTTCAAAGTTATGAATTATTAATTTACTCTTCAAAACTGCTAAAAATTAGCCATTTCATATATTAAAATGTATTTCTGCCAACTATTAATAGAATAAACCATGTACTTGTATAGGAAACTATTAAACTAAGAAATAAATGCTTTCTATTGAGATTTTACTTTATAAACTGCCTACATTTGTAGCTATCGATTAAAATTTTCTATTTAATGACAAACCGAAGCAAAATTGAAACAAGTGAATTTTACAATATGCAAATTGGCAACGCTTCGTCGCCTATTTTTCACATCAAATCTACTGCAGAAGACAACCAAAGATTTCAAGGAAAAAACCGTTTTGTGCAGAATAAGAAATGTAGATCTCGGTTATTAAGAAAATTATAAAATCGTTCAAATTGTCTATAGATAATTGAACAGCAGGATAAGTATCCGCACTTGCAGTTTTAATAATAAAAATATTGAAAATCGTTTGCAAAGGAAGACGGTTAATTACCATCTACTGTCCAGTCGAGCGAAATGGTTTCATCCAATGTTGTTACACTTTGGAAAGAATGCACGATAACAGAAACGTTCAGAAATATCCACGAGTTGAAAGAATCAACGTACAAACAGATTGAAGTTGTCTTGATTCACTGAAGAATGTTTATCTACCAGTAAGAAGATAATGATCGGCCTGACTTTTCAAATTCCGTCCAGCAGTTTCTATAGGAAGGATATCCGTTCCTCCGGTCAGATTGGTTTTCAATTCACCCGTCGAAAACCCTATTAAGAAAGGAGGCAGTAATGAGAATGTGAAATAAATATATATGCCAACAAACTCCGAGAATAGGTAGTAGATGTTAATATAACATCTGTATCTCATATACGGGCACTGCTATGAAAGACCAAACAATTCGATGACCAATCCTCCGATCGCTTGTTTATGTTGTAGTTTCCCTATGTTATATAGTAATTCATCCGTTATCTTGAGAGGAGAAACGGCGATTCAGAAGTAGAAACTGAATTATTGATTTAATGATTTTAAGGGTTATCTCAACAGTGTTACAGACAATGATTCCCCACACAGATTTCACTGCCACGGTTGTATTATGGAGATTCTCGGCTGTAATGATCCACAGTTTCATACACAATATAAATGGAATATTTCTTTGAAGCTTCTGCTCCTTTCTTATGAGCCTAGAGATTCAAAAGTGAAAAAACAACCTGTTCGATTTCTGCTATTTCTTTCTGATAGATCTCCAGCAAATCGTTGAAATCACTTCTCTCATTTTTTGATTATAATTTCTAAAATCAGGTTGTGTATTTTTAAATTCATACCTTTGATTCTTTCTTTTTGTCATACGGTTTCATGGTTGAAAAATGATTACCAACCTGACTATCAAGAGTTAAGTTAGTAGCCCCTTTGGCGACTTCATCGACTTCCTCATCGACTGGAAGAATCGAGTGTCTTGGTTTCCATTCTAATATAAGTGTAGATAGCTCTCCGATAAATTCTGTTCTTATCATCCTTGTAATCGCAGAACAATCTTTCCTGTATTTTTCAAATATTGTAAAAATACTGACACTGAAGATATCTACTTGACACAGTATCAAAAATATAAAACCTTTTATATATTGTAGGTGTATCTGCACGATATTTGCTGCAGATGACTCCAGATGGTCCCTCTTCCTTGTCTTTATTTGCTAGGTAAAGTATTTAGAATAGTTTGATTTAGAACACCGCCAGACAAAGGTCTTCATTGGATATAATATTCTCAGATCCTACCCTTTTTGCTGATTGTAAGGCGTCAATCATTAGATCTTATTTCATTATTTTCTATAAATCGCAAACTTCACATTTGCCTGTCTGTAAATCTATCGAAACTTTGTTCATTAATTCGACAAGAAATGTTTTGTTTCATAATTTGTCATATGGGATGATCGCCACGCTGGCGGTTGAAATTATATTTGGATTTGATGGCTTCTCACTGAGATCTTTTATAAAATATTAATGTGTATACTGCGCAGATTACCAGTATTATATACAAAGGCTGGTGTTTAACAAAACAGAACATATAATTGTGGTAGGGGAACAGTCATCCCTTATTCACTGCCAAACTCCAACTTGGGAAAAATATGAGTTGTGAAGTCTTGCGAAGGCAATAACTCCAGCACACTAAGAATTCCATGCAATTTAAAGCTTAGTGTCTTAATTCTTACATGAGTTTACAACTTTGTTTATCTTTCTGATATAGATCCTGGTATCTGGCGTTACTAGCAGGTGCCGGAGGGTCTCGTCTCCACATAGTAACAGACTGTTGTAAAATACCTGAAGCCGCTGATTTCTTTGTTTGTCTGCTGTAAAGAAAGACTCCCTGGTGTCTTCGGCGATTTTTCATATCCTGTCTCTCGGTTTAACAGAGATCATAATTCCATTAACTTCACTTCTTCTTCAGGCATTTTAGAGGTCAAAGCACCATTAATAAAACCATCAGCATATAATGAGACATCAGGACTGTGTATTCACTGATAGGTATTGTTCACAAAAATTATTTAAAAGGATCGAAGTCAAAACAGCTCCCTCCAAGATCAATCCAATAGAAATAGAAGGCAGCGGAGTCTGACCATCAATCTTCACTACTGCACACCTGTCAACACGAAAGATTTAATCCACTTAATTACTGTCATTGGTACTGCAAAACTAATGAGTACATGCTCGAAGTAACGTTGTCCATTGCTGTTTACAGGTTTATGAATACCGTAGATATGTTTTTCAATCTCTGGAATGTTTCTTGGACAAAAACTGTGTAAACACACCTGATCATCAGTTACTCATCTTGTCCATCTTTATCTTCGTGCTCAGCTACGTGACAAATTTGTGGGGCGACTTTGCTGAGTTCATAAAATTGCTTGCAGTCTACTTCTGCAGATGCAGCGGTGACATCCACATTTGTTATTTCGTTTGCTAAATTCTGGTGTCTATCCTAAGTTTTTAGTTTTTAATTCCCTGATAGTTAGAAGGAAGATGATAAACCATCATCTTGTAGATGTAATTTAAATAAGATTGTCGAGATGATCACACTTTAAACATTTAATAATTTTTCTCCTTCTCTAAATCCTCGTCTCGTAACTCCGTGTCCTTAATGTTTGGATATCACGTGTACCACCATTTAAAATGGAAATATTATTTCTGAAAGCTCATTTTTTTTCTGCACTTGTTTTCTCCTCCCATGAAATGTATTGCTTGATAAAATCACCTCCTATATTATGTTTTCCCCTTAATGTGCCTTTATTTACTAGACTAGTAAATAAAAATACTATGAGATTTTTATCTATGAACACAAAATTTACCGCATCTCTGAAATACATTATGCAGTAAATTAATTCTCTGTAACATTATATTCCACCTGGATGACACTCTTTAAAGGAGATTCTTCCCTCACTGATGCTATACTGCCAACAATTCAGTCTTTAATTGGATTCTTCAACCATTAACACAATCAATGTATTTATGGTGAGACACCGTCTCAATTCTACTTCTTTCGAAAATGATTCGATCGGCAAAGGGTAGAAAACGTTTATAGATGTTATACTTCTTTGTCACTTTATTACAATCTATGCACGCTCATAGACATGAGTGTAACGTGGATTGAAGATGCGAAGTAAGTTAAGCACATGATGTGAGAGCTGTTTCCTGCAGCACCGTATGACCAGGAAATACACATTTGCAATCAGTCCTACAGGTAACGGACGTGGCAAAAATAGTATAGCATTCGAAAGAAGCATCAAAGAGCGGAACCGTTTTGCAGATTCCACAGTGGCCTAAACAGATTTGTTGGTAGGCTACTTCAACACATCGACATTTCGACTTTATCAGAAATTAAACAAAGGAGAAATAAGAATTCTGTTGCAAGAAGCAGATTGAGCCGCTAACGCGTAGTGATGATAGAAAATGGGAAAAGTCGGTCAGAGTTGATGGTAAAATTCAGAGTCATCTAACAATAAACCAGTTGACGGTGACATTCAATGCAGGACAATCAAAATATATCTAAAGCTATCCTTTGTGAAGAACGTAGTAAGAAACGGATAATAGCAATAGCTGCTCATTGTGTAAAATCCTAATCACAGTTACCAAGAGGAGAAGACATCTAGTCAAGAGAAAGATTTGGAGAAAGTCACAAGAAAGTTTGGATCCTTCCTGCGCAGTGCTCTGTGTCAATGTCTCCGTTGGTAGAGACATAGTTTGGTCACATTTCACTTTGCATAACTTGCTTTTATTTCCATTTAGGAGGCGGGAGAAATCTCAAAAATATTTTGGAAAAAACCGTTTAATACCTACAACTTTCTAATCTACAAATAAATAACAATAGGATGAATAACATTATGCTGTTTTCTTTCAATCCTAATCTTAACGTGTGGAAGATTTTACCAGTCCTTTCGCAATTTAGATTCAGTCAGTGGCTGTGATTCATTGAAAAATAAAAAAACACACAAACCAAAATCCAGTACAATGACCGGTTGATTTAAGGATTGTCCAAGTAAATTGGTAACATAGATTCTCACAAGAATGTATCTTCTGTTTATGCGCAGTTATTTCTCTATGCAAATAATATGTTACTTTTACCTCTTAGTCATAAAAGACTCTTGTTTTTGATTTATGTAATTGCTATGCACCATAAAATTGTTCCATTGGTAGATATATTATCATAAATTAAAATAGGCAGAAAGTTTTAGATTTATTGGCGCCGATTTTAATTACATTTCTTTTTTTAGATACCTAAATTACTCAGTACTCAAAACTAGGAACTAAGCATATATATATACATAGGAACATACAGGCTAACACATTCTCACAGACAACTTGGTCAACATCCAGAAAAGGAATAGTTTGTCATCAGTACCTGAGAATAACGATGGGTTGTATTATTATCGCGTTTTTAATTTTGTCTGCATTTGTAGCCGTAGGTAAGTATATTTTAAGTGACATTTGGTTGTGGTTTATATCAAATGTGAGTCTTAACATACCTTCATAAATAATGATTAAATGAAATGGTTGGAGCTTAATATTTTCTAAGTATTCAGAAAAAGAATCATTGATACCTTTGGATAAAAATTAAACATTGTCACCTGAGATATATATGCTAGTTTAATTTTTGGTATACACTGTATTGTTTTTACAGCCAGCCCTAATGGGGCACATTTTTCCAAAAGGTCTAAGAGGTTTGTCTACAAGTGTCGAATAAACGATCTATTACAATTTATTATCTGGAGAATGTTAAATTGTTGATGAATACTATTATGCAAAATACCTATAAAGTCGTCATACAATCTTGGGAGGGGCCAATGCTGACAAAATTAATCTTATGCTAATGTCACTGGATTAAACAAAAATAATAAACTATTAACTGGGATGTGTTATTATTACTTGGAAGATACTCGATTTAATCAGATTTTTAAGACAGAAATTTGAAATACGATTAAAACTGAGAAAACAAAGGAATTACGTTTCTTAGATTTATTATTAAAAATTAGCAACAGCAGCAAAGTTTAACAATCAAATTTAGTTCAAACTGAACAGTAAAATCCAAACATTTAAAATGAGAGGGAATCATGACAGTTGTATAAGGGAATGAGGTTCAGCTCTAATTTCGATCTATTTTAATTACGAACAGTAAGTATAGTAGAAATACAGTATCAACTGAAAGTAGACAAGAATACACTTTCTTTGTGCTGTAGGTCCCTGCATAAGGCTACTAATTTCTGTCAACTAAATATGCTATCTGCGAGTAACTTATCCAAAAACTTTAAATTCATTTGCTGAAATCGAACCCGCCATGTGCTGAGTGTCAATAAAGGGAAGAGAGAGATAGTGGAATCTTGGTAATCACTGCTATTTTAGCATGCAATGGGTTTTACACTTCTTGGCAGGGAATTACAACCTGCTTATTGAGAATTAAATTTACGCTTAAAGATTAGAATGTCCTTCTGAAACTGAACCGAAATTGTTTGATCTATTTTGAAGAATGATCTGCACCACTAGCAGTTATGGGTGTAAGAACTCTACTATAATTTACCATTAAAAAGTAAGGAAGTTTCTAAACATTTAGTATGCCAGAAAGTTTGTCTTGGCTTTTACCAATGCAGAGAGAATGACTTAATGTACCGTAACTTACTCCAAACAAGAAAGGTATGTACAGTGTTATTATTTCTAAAACAGGAAGTTAATATTTATTTTGTGTTTAATAATAATTACTTCCATTAGTGGTTGACACAGATTTCACATCTGAGATATAATTTTGTTTCAAATTTTAATACCTGTAAAACCAAAAAAAAAAAATAGAAGTTTTAAATATCAGGCAACAACATCTACTAGATCAAGAAATTACTGTCAGTCTAGGATTTACTTGCAGTAATTCATTCAGATGTCGGCTTAGCAAAATTTATAATTTTTTTGCAAAGTAGATTTAGATTACCTGCTAAGCTTTTCGTACAAGATTTTTTGATAAACAATCACCAACAGATATCTTAGTTGTTGTATCTTTACTGATTGTTTAAGCATCGAGATTTCTTATTTTTGTTACTAAGTTTATATTATCCGCTAAACGACGAATCTTTACTTTATCATCCGCATAAAATTATTAGCAACATTTACATAACTATTTGGATTCCCAAGGTTAATTATTTTCGTATTTTTCAGAAATCTTTGAATCATCAACATACATTTTAAATTTGCTTTATGATTATTAATTAGATTTCCAATATTTATAAATTTTCTGTATATCAAAGTTTACACTGATATCTGAATATGCAGTATCACCATTCTGATTTATCTTATCATTTATATATATTTTTCAAAATATCTTTTTCCACGACTGATGTTAATCCTTTAATTTTTACTGTAGTGCTAAAATCTTTAATTTCTAACAGAAAATTCTACCAAGAAACTGTGTTTATGGAATACACTTCAGTTGTCTTTCATTTTACTAAATCCATACCTCTATGTTTTGAAACTGAGCTTGACGATTATTGCGCATCATTGGACATCAAATTTATCAACCAACGTTTGTGAGGTCTTCAACACATCAAGAGTTCTTCAGAAATAAGATAAATAATATGTAACTCTAAATAAAAAATTAATTTGTCTGTTTAATAATTATCCATTTTATTGTGATGGAGGTTGTACATCAGCTATATTGAAAATTCTAGGATTATCTTTCCAAAATAAATTGATTTGTTACATTCAAGATATCGCTTTCTAGAATAGAGAATAAATAAATTTATATCATTATATTTATAGCATAGTAATGTGTATATTTACCTGATTGTTTACGATTTATATACTATTCAGATGAGTAAGTTTACATTAGATCCATTTTTAAGATTTCCCAGAATCATTCCATTAAAGGTTAATCGTGAATATAGAAAATTCAAATTCAAACTCATTAGCAGGTACTTGTCTTTTCTATGTATCATATCAATATATATGGATGAAGTCAAGGTGACTGTATAAATGTAACTACACTATCTCGATGCCTAAATTTTCATATGAGTGAATAATTCTAGGATTTATGAATTTATGATGAGTATATTAATCTAAATCTGCCAAATTGAAAGTACCTGCCGTTATATATATTTATATTTCCATAACATCCATAAATTTATTTTATGATTTACAAATAAAGAAATTGTTTCATCTTCTTAAGAGACATAATTCGATTTACGAGTTCTGTTATCTTCAATGGGGATTTTAATGAAACTTGTTTGCAAATAAAATTCTCTATTTCCAATCAAATCCAAGTAATGCAACCAATTACCGGAGATCTAATTTATAATTTTAAAACCAAAATTTTGATAAATAATTAAAAATACAATAATTAAATACATGTTCACTTATAATAGCATATATTAAGATTAGGCTTTCTATAAATATACAAAACTTTTCAAAAAATCTAGTCTTCACTTATAATATCATGACGTCACCTTAGGTCAGATCGTTAGGATCCAAAGGATATTTCAATAAATTATTTATCTAAAGGAATTAAGTGGAAATATGCATCTTCTTCAGAAGAGGGAATCAGTAAAATATTCAAAATCTGTTTAAAACTGAATATATATATATAAATTCAGCTTCTAATTTATTTTTCTTGAATTTATTTAACATCATAAGATTTAAAATTATTAATCCATAAATCGAGTGTGATGATTTGATTATTGAACATTAAAATTACAATAAAAGACTAATCTTGTGTAGATCTTCCAAATCAATTGATAGTGATTTGTATCTCTGTCACACTTGTCACACGAAGATGGGGGTTGGTCACCAATCTGAAAAGATTTATCTTCATTTATTGTTTACATCTTCATCTTTTTAGATGTTAATCTTTTTGTAAACTCGAAATTATGTATAAATTGGACGCATTAGATTATTAATATTTGAACGGTGCGGCAGGCCATCCGTGGTGCACTGGACTGCTAGGGGGTGAACCCGCTTCTGATCCTACCAGAAGAACAATTAGAATGAAAATAGAGTTCTGTTAAGGACTCGCCTCCGGGTTTGGGAAGAGATGGGACCAACGTAGAGCATAATTGACAAAACGTCTTAGCGGAAACTTCGTCCTACATTGTACACTTCTCGTCCAGCGAGCGATGTCTTCATTTACATAAATATATTGTTTCATTATGATTATTACTTTTATATCTTATCAGTCTAAACTAGGTAATTGTTGTATAATAGGTAACAGCATCATTGGTATGTGATCATAAATAAATCTGTATGTTTTGACATTTCTCAATCTGTAATTTAATATCGTACCAACTCCTCAGGTTTTTAAAAATAAAAGATTAACTATATCATTTTGCTCAATTTTACTTTGATTATTAAATACAGAAAAAACGGAATATTTGTAATTAACTCATCTCGTATTGTTCCTGGATGAATTGGAGGGTGAAGAGAAAAGAAGATTAAAGTCGTCATACGAGTGGAAAATAGAACCTGCAAGGATCTTAGGTTTTAGTCAGTTCAGTTTTTGACTACTCATCCAACACCAAGTAAACCGTAGAGGGTGTGAGACAGAGATATGTATCCCCCCAACTCTATATATCATAGGTGTAACACAGGTATAGCACCTCAGATCTGTTGTCATCATCTGGTCAAATAAGACAACGGAGGATTTGTTAATAAAGTTAACAGTGCCATAGGAAGACAAAATAGAAGAGTAACCTGCACAAAGAGAAAGTATGAAGTCTGGTGCTATGAAATCTTGATGAAATAATTCGAAGCGAGGATTCTTCCAGCAGAAGTAGGTTTCAGAGAACAAAGGAAGGTGAGAAAACACAAAACACCACCAACTATTCATGTATAAGGGACGAGAACCCGCAAAATGTCTGAGCGAAAGTGTCGAAACAGCATCAAAATAGAATAGGTTACAAGTTTCTAAATGGAGTGTAGCACAAACAGCTAAACTAGTGGACATAGTGGGCATCTTTCCCTATCAAGTTCGCTATCCTAATGGACTTGTGCATAATCGACCGAAACCCGTTGAGTTCATCGTATACATATTGGGTGTATTTGAAAGTCATGTAAATCTATTGGGACGGCCTTTAGTTCTAACTAATGCATGCTGGCTTAAATAGATCATAAGAAGCATTTTATCTTTCTTTTTAATGTTGGCTTTGCCATGTTTTTCCAATGACCTTTGTAGTTCGTAAACAAAAGAAGCAGCTTTAAAATGATGGCAAACATCGATATAAATTCTATGTCCCTTTATGGTTCCAAAAGATAATTCTATGGAGACCTTTTAAATCTTCTGTCCTAAAATTCAGCTGATTGATAACTTAATATAAATGATCGATTTATCTAAACTGCGATTGATTAGCTTTTGTGAATTTGTATCTAAAATCGTTCGATACTTAAAACAAAGAATTAGAAAAGATTTCTTTCCCTCTCTGTTTGTTATGTATTTTTAAAAATACTACAGAGCCACAACACATAGAGGGACGGAAATCAATATTCTAATTTGTGTGATTTCTAAACCATGAAAGTTTTTCTATTCTAACTTTATGAATAATAAAATATCTACCAAAATAATGTTTCTATTATTTTTTGTTTTCTTACGGGTAGTAATATTAATCTTGTTTTATCTTTCAGATTCTAATATCTCACCAAGTCCACATCGTTTCATTTGATACTAATTTTGTATTTGTCATAGTTTTAGTAGGTTATCTTCGCCAAAATTAAAATCATGTCTCAAAGAAACCTCAAACCTATAGCATCTTCTAAATTTCTATTTTTATATATAGTTAAAGGCGTAAATTAATCTATGTCATATACTATTTAATAAAATAATTTTAATTTTTATAATATATAGAATGAAGATACGAAATTTGCGAGTGTAAATTTTAAAAAATGCTTTGCTAGGCGAAGATTTATATTTACTTTCCATAAATTTCCTATCTTTTCTATAAATATGAAATAAATTTCATAAATAAGAAAAATTTTTGTAACAAGGTGTATTTATAAACAAGTCGATTACATCAATAATACATTTGGTTAAATCAATTACCTATACAAACAAATTGCTGTTATGTTTAAATGTAAGTTTACAAAAATATTAAGTGATATTTGAATTTAGTCTTTAATTCTTTTGATAAAATTCTTTATAATTTGAGTAGTGAACATTATGTTTGTCATTAATAAATGTATCTAGAAATTAAGATAACTGAAGTATTACAATAAATTAGTGATCCAAAGTCAGATTTGAACCATATTTGCTACGAATATTATTTTAAAAATAAGTAAAATTAAGAGGGATTATAGTTAATTTATTTTGGAAAGAATGAATTGCTGAGTTTCATGCTGTGATATGTATTGATTAACTTAAAGACGGTGTATACATTAGCCATATCTCCATATAGAGAGCAAGTGGCTGGACTGATCAATGATGCGTAATTCTATTTCAGACGCTGCAGCATTAGGATACAGCGAAAATGGCTATGGCTATAATGGATATGACTATAATGGAAATGGCCTAAATGGTAATGGTTACTACCGGAGAGATAATGGAAATGGCCACAACGGAAATGGAAATGGTTACAATGGAAATGGTAATGGAAATGGTTATAATGGACACGATAACGGTAATGGGAATGGTTACAACGGAAATGGAAATGGTTACAATGGATACGATAACGGAAATGGTAATGGAAATGGCTATAATGGACACGATAACGGTAATGGGAATGGTTACAACGGAAATGGAAATGGTTACAATGGATACGATAACGGAAATGGTAATGGAAATGGATATAATGGACACGATAACGGTAATGGGAATGGTTACAACGGAAATGGTAATGGAAATGGTTACAACGGAAATGGTTACAATGGACAAGATAACGGTAATGGAAATGGTTACAATGGACACGATAACGGTAATGGAAATGGTTACAATGGAAATGGTTACAATGGACACGATAACGGTAATGGAAATGGTTACAATGGAAATGGTTATAATGGACACGATAACGGTAATGGGAATGGTTACAACGGAAATGGCAATGGAAATGGTTACAACGGAAATGGTAATGGGAATGGTTACAACGGAAATGGTAATGGAAATGGTTACAATGGACACGATAACGGCAATGGAAATGGTTACAATGGACATGATAATGGTAATGGAAATGGTTACAACGGAAATGGTAATGGAAATGGTTACAACGGAAATGGTAATGGAAATGGTTACAACGGAAATAGTTACAATGGACAAGATAATGGTAATGGAAATGGTTACAATGGACACGATAACGGTAATGGAAATGGTTACAACGGAAATGGTTATAATGGACACGATAACGGTAATGGGAATGGTTACAACGGAAATGGCAATGGAAATGGTTACAATGGACACGATAACGGTAATGGAAATGGCTACAATGGAAATGGTTACAACGGAAATGGTTATAATGGTTATGGTTATAACGGAAATACAGGCCATTATTACTAGTATGATTACAATAGGTATGGCTATATTGGACATTAAAATTCTTAAAGAGAATAACGAAATTATTCAGAATATAAAGAGTGAACGATGTTCTCATTTGCTAGAAATGTATACAAATATTTGTTTGATGATAACCATGTAAAATACGGTCTAATGTGAAGAGGCTGTGATTACCTACTATGTGATGGTATCACAAATAGAGATAATATATTTAACCACTCAGAATTGTCAGATGATTAATTTACTCTACTTTTAAAAAAAAATATTTCCTGTAGTTAATCATATTTTTATTGTAAACTATTAAGGTCAATAAAAATTGATACATCCTGTTCACCTCTCAAATGATTTATTGCAGATATCAACAATTCTACCTTGTAAACGTAAACAGGTCTCTCCACAAATATGGAGGACTTTTGGCCCAATATGGAGATCTACATTAGAAAGCGATGGTTAGATATCGTTCAATCGAATAATTAAAATACAGTCTTCATTCTATTAATTCGAAAATACATTTCTAAAAATAACAGTGAAACTAGAATTTAAATTCCATTTTTCGCTGCTCAACCAGACACTGAATTCTTATCAACTGTTTGGGTAAAAGAGTAAGTAATGAGTAGTAATGGATATGTCCGTGTTTATTTAGTTTCTGGTGATAGCCACCTAAATCTCAAGGACACTTAGCATTATAAATTGATCTAAGCAAAGCTGATAACCCGTTCATAAACATCCTCGTGTATCTTTGCTAGACGCTGAAAAGAGCGAGAAGCAATAGTATGGTACAGATCAAACATCCTATTGCCAAACCTTCAGCTGAGATCTTCGTAAATGAAGTCAGGGCCAGAGACGGAGCAATTTCTGAACTGTACGCATCTGGACAAGTGAAAGTTTGTCTTGAAAGTGAAAGGTAAAACGAATATCATACGGTTATGAACTGGAAGGGAACAGCTGCTGCTGTCGAGATGACATGTCAGCAGTAACCTTAGCTTGAAATAGCTCATTTATATAAAAGAAAATATATTTCTAAAACACTAAGAACCTCGGCACGTGCTCACACCCCTAATAGTTTTCTAGCAATTGAATAAAATAGAGTAGATGCTTTCTTTTATTTCCGGAGGTAGGAGCCATGGCTTCTACCTGGATGTTTTCTTCCTCTATCATTGAAAAGATAAAGGTCCTTTCTTCTGAAGATGAATGATCGACTGCCAACCATTCGCACAACAGAGAACAAGTACAGTTCGATTCAATAGATCTGTACGGTGACAGTGAGTAAATATGTTTTCCAAATATGTCGAGTGGTAACTCGCCACTCGCAGACCTTTCCGAAGGAAGGATTCCATGAAGGTCAGACCTCCTAATAATCCACGATGCACAAGATAGAATTCTTAAAGGGTTTTAATGACTACAGCGACGTTAGGTTCCAAACTGAAATAATTCAGCTAAATCAGTGGTTCTCAAATAGGGGTCCGCGGAGCGATTTTAGGGGATCCGCGAAGGGGCTGATAAAAACAGGCTTCATAAATTATCCCTATCCTGAACGTCTTGCTTCTCTTGCCTTTTTATATCACCACAGTTTACTTCAGTTAACAATATTTGATTGTCACCTCAATGCGTGGAAAACTGCGCAAAGGCTATCTCATAAAAGTGCAAACAATATTGCAGTTTCCCTGATCGCACACTGCGAAGTCAAAACACTAGTACGCCCACGCATTTTGGCTGGAGAGCTGTTTTTTGGGCTGCGCTTGTAAGCTGTATTTGAGACGAGCGCGCACATGCTCGCCGTCTGCAGAGACTCCGGCGTCTTTTATTGATCGGTGTATGCACAACACAGTCTAGACCGGATCGCAAGTTGGCAGCCGCACCAGCTGACTGTCAACATATTCCGCAAACGCGGTTTATTAAGAGGTTGAGATTTCCGTCTCCACCATCACACCTTCGCGAACGTCCCTTTTTTGGAAGATTATATCGAAAAACTTCATCGTGAGTATTTTGTTATTTATTAATCAGAAATAGAAACTATTAAGTCAGAAAAAGATTAACGAGTGGCGTTGCCAGAGTAATATTTTTCTCTGCACAAGTTACTTTTTGTACGGTTTTTACAGCGTTGAGGCGCTTGATTCGAGTCAGGGCTGAAAATAACATAACGGAGACCATTATGTATCCAACGCCAAACAACTAGTTTGCGGTATTAGGTCATTTCAAAGTAAACTACCGTTTTGTACTATCGTTCGTTTGTGATAGAAGGCTGTTTTGGGGGGGTTTTTTTTGAATAAGCCAAACAATGTAACTGTTTTCAAAGGCAAAAGCTTGGTAACTGGTCGATAAACACAATATCAACACAAATATATTGTTCTCGCTTCTGTTATCAAAATGTGCGTCGATAATCACTTCCATATCCAAAATGGCGCATAATTATGAAATGACCTAATAATTTCATGAAAGAACATGGTTTGGAAAATGAAAGTTATGGTATTATTAGTACATTGTAACAAAAAGTGTGTAAAATAATACAAAATGCGAAATGTTTGCAGTTCTTCGTTTACATATTGGTTCTATGCATTTTTGCAGAATGTCTTACACAAAGAAAAGGAGATACGACGAGTCGTACTTGAGCTTGGGTTTCGCTGTGATAACTGTTGGCGGAGTTGAGAAACCACAATGTGTTCTGTGTTCTGAAGTATTAGCTCCTTCTTCACTGAAGCCAAGCAAACTGAAGAGGCATTTAGAAAGGAAACATGCCGATGCAGTCAACAAAGACGAAGACTTTTTCCGACGCCTCGCTGACAGACTGATTATATCTAGGCTTGATGTCACAGGAATGTGTTCGCAGGACATTTCGGCTGGTCTGAAAGCTTCTTATGAAGTTTCAAGGAAAATTGCTGCCGCCAAAAAACCACACAATATTGGAGAACAGTTGATACTTCCTTGCTGCAGAGATATCATATCGCTATTGCTCGGAAGGTCTGAACTACATATATTAAAACATGCATCCCTATCAAATGATACCGTCAGCAGGCGAATAACTGAAATGTCCGAAAACATTTTGTCGCAGGTGATCTCGAAGATCCATAATTCAATGTTTAACTTTTTTGCCATCCAGATTGATGAAACAACAGATGTCGCCAATTTAGCCCAACTTTGCGTTTATGTACGTTATGAGTATAACATGCATCTTGAAGACGAATTCCTCTTTTGCGAAGTCCTCAACACGAGGACAACGGCGAAGGATATCTTCGAAAAAGTTGATAACTTCTTTCAGGGCCATGGTCTCAACTGGGAGAACGTAGTTGGTGTGTGCACTGACGGTGCTCCAGCGATGCTTGGTTCCCGATCTGGCTTTTAGACAATGGTGAAGCAGAAGTACCCTAACGCCATTGGTACCCACTGTATGCTTCATCGTCAAGCGTTGATGGTCAAAACAATGCCCGAACACTTGACAAGGGTTTTGAATGACGTGGTTGCGGCAGTTAATTTTATCAAAGCGAATTCCCTCAACTCGCGTCTATTTGCCGATTTGTGCAAGGAAAACGAATCAGATTTCGAAACGCTTTTGTTTGATTCACATGTGAGATGGCTATCGAAAGGCAAAGTTCTAAAAAGAGTTTTTTGTTCTACGAAAGGAGATGTATGAATTTCTTCACAGCTCTAAAAAAGAACTGCACATACAATTTTCGGAAATCGGTTTCTGATATGTCTTGCTTTTTTGGTTGACATTTTTTAATCAGTCAATTCAATCAATTTAGCACTGCAAGGAAAAGATGCAACGGTTCTCCACTGTCATGAAAAAATGGCTGCTTTTAACATGAAGCTTGATTTATGGCATTCTAAACTAGAATGTCACAATTTGGCACCATTTTCGCACCTTAACACTTTCCTCGATGAAGAAGATCTTCAAGTTGAAAACGATATCTTCGAAGTTATGAAAGACCATGTTTCAATTCTTCACAAGGAAATTAAAAAGTATTTTCCCAACATCCATAATTTCAAAAAGGTGTATCGCTTCATCCACAACCCCTTTGCAATCTCTATTGGCGACTTACCTTCAGAATATTACACCATTCAGGAGCTGTTCATAGACTTGCTGAATGATGGAGGTGCAAAACACTCTTTTTGTGACTTATCATGCAGTGACTTCTGGATACAGATGTCAGTCGTATCCGGATGTGGCAAAATTCGCACTTCAGCTCATCATTCCGTTCGCAACACCTTACGAATGTGAGACAGCCTTCTCCACTTCGCTTGCAATAAAAACAAAGGCTCGTAATAAACTTAATATCATGCATGACATGAGGGTTGCTCTCTCAAAAACGCAGCCACAGATAGACGATATTTTACAAACTAAATAAGTTCACCCTTCTCATTGAACTGCTTTTCTTTCGATAACATATTTTATATCGTATTATAATTATTTCATGCAAATTTTACCAAGTTGATTTTATGCCATTCTTTTTGGGGTGTCCGCGCCGCCTCTGGAAAAATGTAAGGGGTCCGCGAGGCAAAAATTTCGAAAAGTTTGAGAACCACTGAGCTAAATCAACGACTGCGTGGACGAATCGGCCGTCCGGGTACTGAGCTGTTTACTAGGAGGTGGTCATGGCAACAGAGCGTCGTCTGTATCCTTCAAAACATTCTCTCCAAACATTAAGGAAATTAGAATATTAGTTTATCTCCTGTTCACACGGTACAGAGATGATCTCCTAATCCATTTAAAGTAAAGTACACAAAGGTAAACAGAGTTAATAGGATGTCTGCGGTAATGGACCCTCCTATATCTGCAATGAAAGGTCGGGTAAAGTCAAGAGCCCCGAGTTGTCACACATCTCCATATTTGTTTTGATTAGTTTACCTGGGACTTTTCAAACGTAAATATTATTTTCTAAAGTAGAATTTTCTGCTGTCTATCGATTGAGCCATTCCACTAAATGAAGACAATTGTACTCGGTCAAGCGTTCGTGCTGATGTTAACAGAAGTGATTGGTAAGGTATCCATTCTGTAAGACGGTTGATGGTTCCCTTCCCACCCAATTTTCCTGTTCCTCAGTAAAGAGAAACAAAAGCATCATTTTAAACATTTTCAGACAGTAACTTTCTCAGATCAGAAAGAAAATTATTCCTGTGGAGTATAAATAAACAGAATAAATCAGCTATGGATGATTTCTCTTTCTATTCTCTATACAAGAGGTTAGTAAAGGGCAATACTTTCGGTTTACATAAACTAATAAGGTATACTGGAACATTACACCTGGAAATGATACAGAAACAAAGGAAGAGGACTGATTTTAAAAGAAAAAGACAGTTAGACAAATACAAGGAAAAAGATATTGTCTTACGAGATGAACAACTGAGTGGAAAGGACGACAATAATGAATTGAACGTAGGAGTTCGTGCAAGACATAGTCAAAAGTTGCTTTAGTTAGCTCCATACCAACAACCTGCTATCTTAACAGGATAATAATAATAATAATAATAATAATAATAATAATAATAATAATAATAAAATAATAATAATAATAATAATAATAATAATAATAATATAATATAATAATAATATAATAATAATAATAATAATAATAATAATAATAATAATAAAATAATAATAATAATAATAATAATAATAATAATAAAAAGAAGAAGAAGAAGAAATAAATTAATAAATGCCGGTGGTCTGTTGGTTCGGTACGAACACGTATTTAATAAGTACTTCTCTTATATCCAGTTTAGTTTCATAAACCAATTCTAGCCAAACCCGACGGTAGTTTATTACAATTTAATTTTCTATTAATTTTATTATTCAATCTATAAATCTGGATATTATTTGCACGGAGGACTGTCATTTGAAGTTCGACATGTATAGCTACGCCTGCGTTCTTTACTAAAATGAATTTCCAATTTCATACTGATATATCTTTCAATTAACATTGATCAATGTCAGTAGTTAAAAATATCGATATCACAATAATAAAGTTATACCTTAGTAACGTCTGCCTCTCACCTGAGATCCTCCCCTGGGAGGCGGTCAGCAGCAGGTCCAGACTCTCGGTTTATCTGGACACCCATCAGTAACTTGACAGTATCTCTTCTACACCAGACTTTCTCCGATCCCCGACCCTACCAACCGTAAACCTCACCGAACACAGAGTTCTTTGTTTCTAGAAGGTTCAATCAACGCCGCCCGTCTTTACCCGAAACAGAGTGATAGCTCTTCACATTAAAAGTCCATTAAAGTTCGATAAAGGGACGTAACTCTCATTTGACTGCCAAAACGTTTTCCAATAAGTAACGACAAGTGGTAAACGCTGGTCAAAGGTCAGAGTTCGTGTTCCTTGTTTAGTCTTCCCGCCATCCCAAGAATCAGGGAGGTCGTGCACGAGACGAATTCCGAATGAAGCTGTCGTCTGCTGTCAGGAGGGAGGGAGGGCGTTGTTCTCTTGCGATTATAATATAGAATTCATTTTGTTTTTGTCTTCATTTCCTCGAGACAATGAATACGTCCGAGGAAAGAAGGCGCTGGTTACATCACCGGACTTATAACCTTCGAGGGCCGGAGAAAACACGTGACTATGACGAGGCTGGGTGGAGGTGAGTAAAGGATGAAACACCTTGGTTTGTTTGTCGTGGACGGAAGTGGCGGGATCCTGTTCGAAACATGGCTGCCACAGACAGAGAATGTGACAAACTCCCCCTGGTGGCTGGTCAGTCGATCCAGACCAGAACCGTGATGAATCGTCCGTGTCAGAGATGTTACTTACTTCCTCAGGAAGCTTCCCGAGGGGACTCTGTTTGCTGTTGGTGCAGCTATTACTGAGACTCCCCTCGTTTCCATTGTTTTCAGCCTGTGTTCGTGGTCCTGTGTTTTCAGAGAGAGGCATTATGGGAAATATCGATTAATATTCATACACAGCAACTTGAAATGTTTGGGAATTGATGCTGGCCAAACACTTCGCCATCACTTCTTCTGGAGTAGCGACACACAGACAGACAGACAGACACACCTTCCTCCTCACCGGTGTCTGCCTATTTGATTAAGAACAGATTGGCTGCATCTGGAAACGCTCAAATAAAACTGGCGGACATGAATCAAGTGATTGAAAGGAAATACATTTATTCGGTTCAATCCTTTCAGTATAACAAACTTTACGTATTTTAAAATTATTTTCAGAAGTGGTTATCTTTATTTAAAATCTAGCTTTCTGAGGGTACAAAATTACATTGTAAACCAAGCATAAATACCGAGATCCACTCAGTACCTGGGCAAGGTTAAGAAATCATTTACGTGTGGTAAAATAATAGATAGAGATATGAAACCTATGTATGGGCTGGAAAATGCGATTCATTACTCATGAGGAATAGAAAGAACTAAAAATGTTTATTCGGATGCCATAGTGTGTTCAGTCGTCAATAAATGTATGGATTTCAAAAGATGGATTTATGAAAATACTGCGCCTTTCGACACCTGCTTTAACTACTGATGTGGGAGGACACAGGATAAACCCCATGTAACACCAAATGTTCTGGTTATTGTCTATAAATACAATTCCATTCAGTCCTATTATACTATAAAATCTTTTCACCATTGTTTATGGAGACACTTCTAAGAACGATATTAGATAAAAACAATGATCGAGAGTAACATAAACATATCAATGAGTGGAAAGTTAAAGTTGCAAGTGTTAAATTCCGTTCACTAATTTCATACACTTACTTAATGTATCTAGGTTTGAATTATGTGGCAATGGGGTGTTTACGGAAAACAATTAGTAATGAGTTCTTCAAATTTACATGAAATACATTTTAACAGTTTCCAAGTGAGTTATTTTTAAATGTTTTGTAAAAACTTAAAATAAAAATAAAAAAAACAGTTAAAATTACAGCAGCATCGTACCACCTTTTTCTGCTGGTTAAAATTAAGTGTAGTAAGATATCTTATTGGAAATTTGAAACTACCTAGCCTATTGTCCCATTTCTATCTGCGTAATAAGAAAATTCACAAAGTAGTTTAGCGAATTTGTTGGTTAAAATATAAAGACGGATCTACATAACTCCATGAAGGCACGCCCACTGATACCTCGTTAAATGTAAAATAAAAGTACATAGCGCTAAAGATATATCCTCCGGCTGACTTGTGTCAAACTATAAACCAGTATGCCGCCAGTGTAGGTGTTCATAAGATTTAAACCGTGTGGTAAAAATTCTTAAAGATGAGCTACACGTTAAAATCGTGAAATTAGAGGATTTTTTAAAGCAGGTCAGAGACGGAGTCTTACGATAGTCTTTGGCCAACCCTGGGCACAGACAGCCGTGCGCGGTCAATTCTGTTCAGTTAGTAATATTCCATCTTTTCAGCATTCTTTTCTAACAGGAAAACTAGAAGGCAGGTAATGATGCATTGGTTTTATCAAATTTTATCAACAAATATGATAAAGATAAACTACTCAAAAAATCTGAAATTATAACAAACAGAGTTTGTCAAAACTACACTTTTGTTGTTTGCTATTATTCTGACCAATAACCCCCTGTTTTACATTTCTGTTTTAATTTTACTTGGCATTATTTAAAATAATATTTTTATGATGAGATATTTTCCCAACACTTAAAAACTTTTGCCAATCCTCATTTATATCTTAGATATAAGATATAATTTTCCGCAATATCGCCCAATTAGTGTCAGTCTGTTTCTATTTGATTTAAAACAGGAGAGTTCCTAGGCCAGTGATGAATTTTATTCTTCTTGAATCAAAGAAGACGTTTCTGCTTCGTGACCTGATACTATATCTTGGAAAATATCGAAAGTTAAAAAAGGATAAAGATTCAGAGCAGATTTTGTAAAATGTTTTTCTTTATGCTTATTTGCGTGGGATTACCAAATTGCTTTTACCATTAACAGATAAACAAGCCCAGATTTAGAAATTTTCTTGATGCCTCTCGTTTAATCAAATGCAGTTAGATTTATTTAGATCTTTCATCTGACTTTGTTCCGCCTTTCAGTGCACCATGATTACCAAAAAAATTATGCTAACTTCCATCTGTAAATACCGTATTGTTCTATTCTCTACTCGCTCATTTTAAGACATTCATACTATTGCAGTTCCTTCTGTCTTAATAAGCAAATATTCCCGCCAGTGCCGTATTTAGGACAAATGAGGCCCTGTGCTAGTTAAGTTATGAGGCCCCTTACTTGGGCCCTGAAGGAGGTACAAACTAAAAAGTAATGCTTCAACTGCTTTTGACAATTTTTACAGACCAATTTCACTTTTATAACTTTTAGGAAAAACATTTGAACGTTTGACATTTGAAAAACATTTGAAAAATTCATCGTAAAAATTTTTTTTGGCAGGAAGATGGGCCCCCTGACCAACGGGGCCCTGTGCTTAAGCACAATGGTAAATCCGGCAATGATTCCCGCGTTTCTAGCTGGGATATGTGATTTGAAGGCTACTGTTACCAAATATCTCTCGAACAGATTATTCGATATCTTTTTGGCAATACTTTCTTCCAATTCACTAGTTAATGTAGTTTTCGAGAAAAATTCTTCTTCTGATGTCTTTCCAAAACCAGTTACTTTACTGGCAGCCTTTCTTGCTGATCCACCTCATTTCTCAGGTGAAATGTGCATCTAGTATTTTAACCATTCCAATCATTCTGCCAACATCTCCGTACTGGAAGAGTAATGGATTCAGCAATTTCTTGTAACATGTCAAGCTCATTTCGGCACATCTGGCAATCTGCTGTCTGTCGGGATCATATTCGCCTCTTTCACATGTATTCCACAATTCTGGATTAATATTTTTTTTGCCGAAGAATCACCTCATCTTATAGTAAAGATGCTGATGCACAGATAACAAATTATATATGTGGAAAAATTATGATAAATTTCCATGAAATGACCATAAGAATTTCTAGATTGATTGAAATCTTCAGATGGCTTGTACTACACAACTGGAAGGTAATAAACCTTCTGAAATATACTGGAAAGTTCTGGAATATTCTGATGCACATTTTCATTGTTACGAATAGCATTGAAATTTCCCATGTATTTGGAGATAGTTTTACATATTTGTTTATAATATGAGTAGGGAAAGATGTTTCATGGCTGAACAATTGTGTTGCAGTTAATTTGAATAATTTACGTGTAATACAAAAGCAAACATATTAAAAATTACTAACTATATCAAATTGATTAGCCAAGGCTGTAAATGTTCCTTTAATACCGTCTTAAAATTAAAACGAACTCAAAATACTCAGTAAATTTTAAATGGCGGAGACTTATGGACCTCCTCGTATTCTTATCACGTAGCTTTATTATCTCCTCACAATCACTGTGAAGTTCTATCGAAGATATTTCAGATTACTGAGCATCGAGAAAACTAATTTCACGAACAAAAGATGGTTTTCCCTTTGTATATGCTGCCTTTGGAAACAGCTTTTTAAACCAAAGGTCCAAGTGGCTTATGAACTGTTATTAACAGTTTAAATAATTCTGGTAGCTGTGGAGTTTAATAAGCAGCGGTTGCTTGAAAATCCAGCAATATCATTTTTCATGCAAATGTAAAACAGTTTTTGTTTCTTTAAAATTAAATAAAACTAAATAAAGAAACAAACGCAATGTAATTTTTCAAACTGGACAGAAAATACGGACTTGTGAAGATGCCGCAGTCCCTTCTGGTAAGCAATGTGTGAGGTGACAGTAAATCAACTCAATGCAGGAACATCAGAAAAGTCTTCAACAAGTACTTGTCACCTGACTGGGCCTATTCGTCAAGTGTAACGGCTTTATATTCGGGATAAAAATTAACGTCAGACAAAGAATTTATTATCTTAAAAGTTATGAATTATTTAATAATCCAAATTATTTTTTTAAAATTCAATATTTCATATCTTAAATTATAAAGCCACGTATACGAAATGTTAAAAAATAAAGCTTTGT
This sequence comes from Nautilus pompilius, assembly GCA_018389105.1. NCBI lineage: Eukaryota > Metazoa > Mollusca > Cephalopoda > Nautilida > Nautilidae > Nautilus > Nautilus pompilius. The sequence goes on along the minus strand of JACATO010002179.1, from coordinate 69,027 downwards.
GTGTATAATTAATGAATAAAGGGAAAAAAGTTTTCTTAATTTAATGTATAAAATATCCACATTTGTATCTAGCGATTTTAACTTTTAGTTTTACAATAATTTTGATAACGCAGCTATGATTACTGGGAGAAATAAGACCTTTCTGTAATAGCCAAAAAAATTAATTTAGTATCAAATGTTTCTGTTTTCCACGCACATTTTGAAAGTAATATGCGAGTTCTTCAAAATTTCGTTCTTTGATTATAAAAAGACTCCAAAACCCTTCAACATTACTTACTCTCCAAAGAAACCAGGATACAAGGACAACAGCTGTAATGTGCATTTTCTGAGGAACTTCCTGATCCTCTAGGATATTCATCTCTGTTTCACATTAATATTCTAATATCCAAATGAGTAAAATCAAGAGAGGTAATCTAAAGCAGTGGGAGTATTTGCCACTGCAGCAGTTATCGTGGAAGTGCCCAAATGTCGCCAGTGAGCGTCTCCAGGGGGAGGGAGGGAGGGGGAGAGAGAGAGAGAGAGAGAGAGGAGAGAGAGAGAGAGATGACGCCATTACATAGAGATGGGGAGAGGGAGAGAGAGAGAGAGAGAGATCACGTCAGTACACAGAGAAAGAGAGAGAGCGAGAGAGATGACGTCAGTACACAGAGAAAGAGAGAGAGAGAGAGATGACGTCAGTACACAGAGAGATGACGTCAGTACACCGAGAGAGATGACGTCAGTACACAGAGAAAGAGAAAGAGAGCGAGAGAGAGAGAGAGAGAAGAGAGAGAGAGAGACAACTCCCTGTGCAACCAACAAGACGACCCACTCTCGAAAAGTCACGGATGCTCTTTCATTTATGTTCTCATTCAAAATCTTTTTGTTGCTAAGTGTTGCTAAGAAGAAACTGCTTTGAGCCCAATAAGAAACATCGACATTGGTTAGCGGGGGCTTCTGCAGACAACGATTTACTTATAAGGCATTAAAACCATATTTTATGCGAAGGATGGTTCCTTCCAACTCTTCTTCATGTGTGCAAAATGTTTGTTTTTTTATTTAATTACCGTAATATTTGAAACGAGTAGACGATAACTGAAACAGCCCAAAATATCCGAAGCATAGGTTAAATACATACCCACGCAATAGGAATGTCGTCTTTCTAGCCGACGGCTTTAACAGGAGAAATTGCTCCTTTATTCAGCTCCATTTCCAATTCACCCTCCCTGACTCCTGTTAATAATGGATAGCAGCGATGATAATTACATATAAGTCAACACATTTCCAGAGACTGCGGCTGACTGTAAAACACCATCGATGTCGCATTTACTATTTAGAAGAAGAAAGAAAAAAAACTATGCAGAACGGTTCCCCAGGGGTCATTCGAGGTCCCTAAAAGACGGCGGTTTCGCCCCAGAAACTGTACTGCTGGCCTTTTTGTTTTAAAAGAGTATATAAGCAGGGCTTAAATCAGCGCCGTCCGATAAAAGAAAATGTATGTTTTGAATCTATTTTGAACATTCTTTTCAGCACATTGAGCCGGCTCGTCATTGGGGGTATATCTTTTTAGGCCGGCGCTCCCACCTGTCCCGTGAGCATCAGCAGGAGCTAGCCTGTACGTGGCCGTCTAACCTGTACTCGTACATCTCCCTGGCTGCGTCGTGAAAACCACTGCGTTCATTTGTTGGTTCTAAATTTCACGAAACCAATGCATACGTCATTTTCTAATTCAATTCTCCAAAGATTCTTGATTCTTTCGGTCAACATATGTATTAGCATTTCAATCTCCATAGATTACACCAGCTTAACATCTGAGGGGATTTGGATGCACCTTTAATAATTTTCTTTTACCTTCTCGTTGTTTTAGGTTTTCACGTATTTTTCAGAGATTGCACGGGAGACTTACTTCCATTGAGGGTATTTATGTGTGCAGGTCCTTCGGGTAAAAGCAGATCGTCTAAGCCTTTTTAAAATGTAACTGTCTCTGCGCATCAGTAGCAGCTTACTGGTACCTTACTCTAGTCTTTCCTTCTACATGACACCATTGCATAAACTCTTACACCGCCAAATCTAAATTATCATCTGCTGCTTACTCCACTATATAATCATACGTATCTGAACTAAGTTATGGAGTAGTACAGCTAATGCTCCATTCGCAGGATTCAGTAAGTATTAGGTGTCGCCTTATTTTGGAACATCATTATGAGATCTCCACTGATTACAACATTCTGTGCGCCACCCGGAGCGCTGATCTATGGGCTTTAATCAGTGGTTTCCTTTCTTGGTTATCCCTCAGCCCCTTCACTCTCTATCTATTCTCCTTTCTCATAATTTCATTTTGTGAGATAAGGCTTCGCCCATCGCCGCTGCACGGCGTAAAACACCCATGCCGCTCGCAGTTATGGGCCTTTAATGCAGAAGTGTGTATGTGCTATAATTTTTAAAAAATGGCAACATTATTTTTCGAAGCAGAATTTAGAATTCTTGCTACATCTATACTCATCTCCCACCTACAACTATGTGGGTTAAAGTCACTTCTATAATAGACTTTTCTCTTAATGCAGATGAGGTTTTTCAGGAGGTTGCTCTATATCAACTGTACGAGTTTTCTTCCCTGTTCGCTAAATTACCCGTGCCAGTGTAGATGTATATCGTGTAGTGCCTGACTTTGTGATGCTGTGGTTTATCTGGCCGACCCTTTCATTACCAAGAGATTCCTTCAGGACTGTCAGATTACCACAACCTCAATCTTTAGGAGGTTTGTTGGACCATTAACACATTCACAGTAGTCAGGGTGAAATACAGTTTCATTTCCACTGCTTTTGAGAGAATTTCATAAGCGTAGGGTTCAAAAATTTCTAGAAAAGTTACACTGGTTGGCCATTTTTTAAAAGATGTATGTACATTTCACACTTGAGCCTCACCTTGGCTGCAGACTTACTTCGGCATCATTTTCGATCATGTGCATCCAACTATTTATCACATGTTCCCCCTAATCTAGAAGACTACGTCGAAAACTCCAGGTATCTTTCAAGGGCAGCACAATTTCCTGAATCTCATTCTAATTGAGCATCTTTGGAATAAACCTGAAAAACGCATCCGACACCTCACTCCTCTACCTACTTCGCTCCATTCATTGCGTACAATATTAAAGACTGAATAGATACATATTCCTCAGGATATATTCCATTACCTTTTTACGGTTTATATTCGAAAAAGACACGACCAAATCCGTCATTAGGTAGAAGTCTTTATAAAGTGGCTAGGTGGCGTGGTTGGTCACTAGTTTTACTTATCGCTGTGATCCCGACTCCACGACTCCAAGCGTGGACTAACAGAATGGAGTTTGTATTTTTTTAATCGGTATCGACACAGGCATTATAGATGAGATTTGTCTTAGTTGGCCGGACCAGTTATTAGGATGTAGGCGGTCATATGCTATACAACAAGAAAGTGCTCTATGACCTATCCTTATTATGCTCCTTGGCGCATTAAGGCTGCAATGTTTCTTTAAGGCAGCTTAGCAAAATGTTAATTCCTTAAGTCAGTCTTGCAAAATTAAAGAAACAAATTACAGATAACCGATGAAGATATTTATTTTACATTTACTTGTCTAATTTCAATATTCATTGTAGGTAAAGACATTTATTTTTTCAAGAATTTGTAGTGTCTCGTGCTCTCCAATTTCCAGCTAAGTATCAGAGGAATTCCCTTCAAATAAAGCCTAAACAAGAGGAAGGTTTTACTGAATCGCGTACTCGGTTTGTAGATTTTGGTATAGTTCCGAATCGTCTAAAACCAAAAAGACGACAAAAAAAGTCTATTTACCCCAAATCTGTAGCTGATGTTTATAGACAGATATTTCTTCATGCAAAATAATGTGTTAATCCAATTATTCAGTCATAGGTAACTTTTGTGTTATTTTTATGTAGCTGTTACGCATCATAAACTTTTTCTAATGTTTTATTTATTATAATAAATCATATTTAGGTGAAAGTTTTAGGTTTACTAACGTACATGTTAAGACGATTCCGCGTTTTTGGACAAGTAAATTACTCATTATTCAAAACTAAGCAAAAATATGTAGAGACAACTTGGTTAACTAACGTCCAGAGAAAAATCAGTTTGATACCAGTAAGTAAAAATAGAAGCAGTATGTGTCATTACCCTTTTAAAATTATGCATACTTTATAAGATAATGGTAATTATTTAGAGTTTCAGCGAAAATTGGTTGTAATTAATACAAAATGAGAACTTTAAGAAACTAAATGTGATTGACGGTTGTATTTTATCACTGATTGGATATATTTTGTTAATAACTAAATGAATTAACGAACGAAGTGAATCAGTAAATAAGTAGAAATAAAATGGTGGAAGTCAAATAATTTAAAAAAATTTTTAAAAAATAGATTATGAGTTTATTTGGAGGAAAGATTCTTTTCTTTATGTAAATCGTGTGATTAGTAATTCGAGCCCGATAACTTACCATAAAGTTTCATGCACGTAAATATATATAACTCATTACTAACTATTTTCCATCACAAAGATTTATCCGGAGGAAACAAAGACATTGTTGAGGTTTTTTCAAAACTTTTCTTCACTATGTTGCTAGTATTACTGGTGATTATTTCGCTACACGCCGAAAAAATACTAATAATTCTTTTTGAGAAGTGATCATGATGCTGGCCGAGAGAAATATCCCTTTAAAACCTTGGTTCGGTTAGCAAATCCGATTTAATGGCGCTGCTACTGCTGCTGCTGCTGCTGCTGCGGCGGCGTAACTGCCTCCTTTCTCTTCTTGCTGATAGATCTGGCTCGACCGAGTAATGACATAAAGGATTTTACTCCACTGTTTGCTGAGCTTTTTTTTTTCCGCAACAAAATTAACATATTGTAATAAAAAAAACAGGCGACTAAATTGTTCTAAATATTCATTGTACATTAAAATAAGTCAGGCGGTTGGGGGGATCATCTTTTTTCTAACTCGGGCCTCTCGCTGGTTTTCTCTTTTCTTTCCAAGTACCTTCCACTGCCGCCATCGAGTAGTCTTCTTCTAAAGATTATAATTTATTATTTATAGTTGAAATAGCACATTAAAACACATCAACGGAGAAATTAATATTAGACCTTTTTCCTGGGATAGTATGCCGTTTTACTTAAACCCTAAAAAAGGGGGGATTACTCTTATTGGTTTGCATTGCGAACCATGTCATAGTAAACCTTTGTAAAGCTTTGATCTTTAAAATACGCCATATTTTCCTCAACCATTGATGAGGGGGATGAATCATTTCCAACGATGATATTAACCCCCCCCCACACACGCAACAGATTTATTTCCAAATGTTGTGAGTAGTACATCAAAGAAAACCATCGGAAGAACGTCTTATTAATATTTCTTATCTGGAAAACCGTTCATTCTTCTAAGATGGTTTGTGAAAAATTACCATGAACTGTTCATACAGGTATTTAGAAAGAAAAACTTCAACCGGAAAGATAACATTGTGTTATATATATATATATAATGAAAACAAAGCGGCCACATCTATCTGAGAAATCTAATAAAACTTTTTAAATCATATATGAATTTTAACATAAATTAATAAATGAGTATGACAACAAAAACAGACCTGTTGGCGTGTCAGCGGACAAAGCTATCGGGGAAAAAATAATAAAAGTGACTTTGTCAGTAAGTTAAATAAAGAAGAAAGAATTAATTTAAATAAACATAAATTTAAAACTAATGATCAAGTACAAATATAACGTTGGAAAAACATTTTAGAAACGATACGCGAAGAAATGATTTGGAATATTTAAAATTATAGCGATAGATACAACTGGTCTATGGAAATAAATTTGGAAACTTTAGATTGAGAAAAAATATTATGATAATTTTATAATTATAAGTTACAAAAAAATAAACATCCCATCCATCTGGAATTGTTACCGGTTTAAAGAAGATTGAAATGTCGTTTTATAATCTAACGAATATAACATCTTCATACTGGAAGAGTAATGGATTCAGCAATTTCTTGTAACATGTCAAGCTCATTTCGGCACATCTGGCAATCTGCTGTCTGTCGGGATCATATTCGCCTCTTTCACATGTATTCCACAATTCTGGATTAATATTTTTTTTGCCGAAGAATCACCTCATCTTATAGTAAAGATGCTGATGCACAGATAACAAATTATATATGTGGAAAAATTATGATAAATTTCCATGAAATGACCATAAGAATTTCTAGATTGATTGAAATCTTCAGATGGCTTGTACTACACAACTGGAAGGTAATAAACCTTCTGAAATATACTGGAAAGTTCTGGAATATTCTGATGCACATTTTCATTGTTACGAATAGCATTGAAATTTCCCATGTATTTGGAGATAGTTTTACATATTTGTTTATAATATGAGCAGGGAAAGATGTTTCATGGCTGAACAATTGTGTTGCAGTTAATTTGAATAATTTACGTGTAATACAAAAGCAAACATATTAAAAATTACTAACTATATCAAATTGATTAGCCAAGGCTGTAAATGTTCCTTTAATACCGTCTTAAAATTAAAACGAACTCAAAAATACTCAGTAAATTTTAAATGGCGGAGACTTATGGACCTCCTCGTATTCTTATCACGTAGCTTTGTTATCTCCCCACAATCACTGTGAAGTTCTATCGAAGATATTTCAGATTACTGAGCATCGAGAAAACTAATTTCACGAACAAAAGATGGTTTTCCCTTTGTATATGCTGCCTTTGGAAACAGCTTTTTAAACCAAAAGTCCAAGTGGCTTATGAACTGTTATTAACAGTTTAAATAATTCTGGTAGCTGTGGAGTTTAATAAGCAGCGGTTGCTTGAAAATCCATCAATATCATTTTTCATGCAAATGTAAAACAGTTTTTGTTTCTTTAAAATTAAATAAAACTAAATAAAGAAACAAACGCAATGTAATTTTTCAAACTGGACAGAAAATACGGACTTGTGAAGATGCCGCAGTCCCTTCTGGTAAGCAATGTGTGAGGTGACAGTAAATCAACTCAATGCAGGAACATCAGAAACGTCTTCAACAAGTACTTGTCACCTGACTGGGCCTATTCGTCAAGTGTAACGGCTTTATATTCGGGATAGAAATTAACGTCAGACAAAGAATTTATTATCTTAAAAGTTATGAATTATTTAATAATCCAAATTATTTTTTTTAAAATTCAATATTTCATATCTTAAATTATAAAGCCACGTATACGAAATGTTAAAAAATAAAGCTTTGTGTGTATAATTAATGAATAAAGGGAAAAAAAGTTTTCTTAATTTAATGTATAAAATATCCACATTTGTATCTAGCGATTTTAACTTTTAGTTTTACAGTAATTTTGATAACGCAGCCATGATTACTGGGAGAAATAAGACCTTTCTGTAATAGCCAAGTATTCTAAGTCTTTTATAAATACAGATAAGTCAGTATCTGGTGCTACAGATAACTAAGGATGGTAGCTTTTCCTTACCTTTCTTTCTACTTGATATCATTATATCAACTCCTACATCACCAGTCCTAGAACCATTTTTTTTTTACGTGTGTGTGCGTATGTGTGTGTGTGGTAATGTACAATATTTATCACTGTAATCCTAAATAAAAGGTTTCGAGCTGGTGTTTTATTTAGCCAGATAGTTTTCTACTCGTTTTGAAGTTTCTTTAGTCTGCATCACCATATGGATTATAATTTGGATTTGGTTCGGTTGATAAAACTAGTCAAAAGGATATATGTAGCGCCCTACCTCTGGAGAGTATACGTCATTCCGGAAGAGATGGCAATCAAACTCAGCCTTATGTACTCCGTTAAGTGTCAACGATCTAAAGTCTGTCAAATATAGTTTAGCAAAATATTTATTTCCGATATCAGTTTTGTGAAAATTAAAGCAAAATATAGTTAACACCCAATGAAGATATTTGTTTTGCTAAAAATTTTGCTTTTTAAAATTTTAATACATTAATATCTTTTGAGGTGATGTCTTTCTTTTTTTAAAAAAAGACGCTATAATACCTCGTGCTTTCTATCGCCCAAATAAATGTCAGTGAAATAAGTAAGACTGTAAAGTTTGGTTTCTTTAAATGAAGTCTAAACACATGAAAAGTATTAACAAATTTCGCGCAACATTTTACATTTATTGTCACAGTTTTTTATTTATAAATAAGCAAAAGATCAACAATCCACTACCGGAGACTTGGCTGGTTGATTTAAGGACTCCTGAAATATATTTGTAACGTGGAACGTCATTAAATATCTGGCTGATGTCTATGCACAAATATTTTTTTAAGCAAATAATATATATATATATATTTTATTTTTAATCAGTCATGCATAACTTATGTTTCGGTGTATGCAGCTTTCTTATATATATATATATATATATCATAAAATCTTTTCAATGGTTGATTTATTGTAATAAATCTTATTTAGCTGAAAGCTTTAGATTTACTGGTGTCAATTTAAATTTCATTTCGCATTTTTAGACAACTGAGTCAGCACTCGAAACTGTATATATAACACAGAGAGAAAACACGGTTACCATCCAGAAAAGGGCTTCTTTGTCACCATAAACTGAAAATAAGGATGAAGTGCTGTGCCATCGTGTGTTTCATTCTTTTTGCATTTGTAGTCATCCGTAAGTATATTTTTAGTGAGAACTGACTAAGATTTTTATAAACTGGGAGTCTTGAAAAACGGAATGTGATTGACATTTTTGTTTTACAACTGGCTGGATATCTTTTTCTAATAACTAAAATAAATAAATAAAATAGTTAAAGAAAATTTAAAGAAATTATTTAAAATATACTTTTTAGTGTAGCTAAAATGTATCAAATTAGATACAAGGGATACAATATGGCACTAGGTACATTGTATCTTATAGAATTATCCGGAAGAAAGAAGAAAGCTGTGGTTTATTTGGAACTTCTCTAAAAGTACTTTGAATTATAACTTATGAATATTTTATTGCAAGTACCATCATTAACTAATAATTCGTTTTTAGGACAAACCCTTTGACTTTGACGCAAAAAATGATCCTCTTCAAGTAGATGATTTGAGGTTACTTGTAATGATGCAATTCCTTGTATACATAAAAATATAGTTCGAAAAATTACTAACATAAAGAATTCAAATGTATTTATTGTTTGTCAGGTAGCCTAGTTATTATGGTTTTGCACTGTAAATTAAAATAAATTGTTTCAGTTACGTGAATCATCCTAACGAACTTGTCTTTCGCTGATATACTTGTCTATTTCTTATAGTTTTCACTGTCGACAAAAGTCTAGTAAATAATGCAATTCTTTACTTTTTCAGCAAGATTACGTTTATTTCAGGAGGTGAGGAATTGAAAGTTGCATTACCAGCATTAGCATAATTGGTATTATCAGCTTTTAAGAGTTTTCCTTCGAAAAATAGGCCAGCTTTGTCTTGAAACAAATTTTAATCTTGATTTTAGATTGTAATATTAATTTTTAAACCTGAATGGTTTTGATTTGTCTCAATAAACTCAGTTATTTATAGTTTTATCACAAACCAAAAATCTTCCGCGATGCCACTGTATTCCATTTAATGTATCCAATTTTATTGTAATAATTCTCTAAAATCTGTTTGATTGAAAAGATTTTTGATTTTTCTGTTTTCCTTTTAGTCTCAGATTCAGAAACCAATGCATACATCGAATAGAGAGTTAATGATATTGAATTTTAAAATTTTAATTTTGAATAGAATTATGCTATTCATTTATAATGTTTTATTAAGCATCATAGGCTTTTTTCTTAGGATCTGTAACTTTTCTATTATTTGATCACTATCGCCAATAGATCGAATTGTTTTGTGATTATTCAAAACATATCTATCATTCGCTTAAGAGTAATTTTTATAGTATCAATCAGTGCCCTCCCCATAATATATTTTCCACTCACTTTTAATCATTTAATATTTCACAATTTCAAACTTGGCATAGATGTAATCTTAAAGTTATAACCTTGTTTCTTAAATCAGTCATTTTTAACATTTTCAACTGAAACCCAGATTGGGATGTTTAAAATAGAACTTCTAATGAACAGAAATAATTTGTTTTTTTCATTTTTTATATTTTATATCCAGGCGAAAAATTTGGAAAAAAAAATAAAACGCTTCCATTTTTGTCATTTAATATTTGGTCTTTTTCCTAAATCATAATGCACAAGAATATAATAAATTGATAAATATCAACTGGACAATTACTTTTATTATAACCATAAAATAACACCTTTGAGCTAAACACTAAAATACTTCGTAAAGTATTTCTTACAATAAAACCATTTTAATAATTAAAACTAACAATAGTAAAAGTTGTATACTAACAATATTACCTTTAATAGTAATAGAATATTTTTATTTCTTCAAAATTATTGTTATTAATAATCTGTTTACTAATTTCGGTATTAATCTGTTTGAAGACATGCGTATCTTTGAATAAAGCTATTACTAAATAGTTCATTATCTGTACAATATTTCAAAAGATTATTTGTATTATTAACCTTTTAAAGATCTAAGATTAATAGAGAATTGTTTTGTGTAATCTAAATTGAGTGTTAGATAGAAATTTGTTTTAAATCCTGCAGTTTATTTCTCTGTTGTTATTATAATCAATAATTCTTCAAGCATTTATAATGTTCAAATATTAGTTTTATCTACTTCAATAATTGCATTTATTTCATTAAAACCATAATAATTTCTAGCTTGTTTAAATCCTAAAATAAAACTTTTTCAATTAACTGAGTTAGATTTGAGAGCAAAAATAAAATAGCTGTTTTACCAAAGCTGCTACCTATTCTAGAAGTCTCAAAACTATCATCAAAATATGGTTGTGCTAAATAAATGAACTGTATATTGAAATTGTATCATAATTGTAGATATTTTCTAATAATAATGTTTTCGTATAGTTTAGTTGTTTAAAAGTTCTCATAAACCAGCAGTGGGGTCAATTTTATGGATATCATTAATATTAAGCATTTAGAATTATGTGAAAAGTAAATAATCCAAATGAATATTTTTCGACAAAGTTGCACAATTTTCATATATAAATAAATAAACTTTTCTGAATCGGATGCTTGAGACAATTCAGATCAAGCTTCATTTCAGATTTGCATTCATAATCTTCTTTACAGAGTTTTACATCAACATTTTTATTGGCATTTAAGTTATTAAAAATATTTAAAAAATATATTGTTTTAATGTAAGAGGAAAACTAATACTAAAGATCTAAAGATCTAAGATACGTCAATAAAATTAATCTCAAACACTTCAAGGAATGTAGATGGAGATATACAAATTAGTTTAAATAGAATACTTAGATTTATCTGAGTTAAATTGTCTGTTGAAAGGCATCTTTCAGGGTATAATTATTGTTGTCCACGAACATAAATAGATTAACATTAAATCCAGATAAATGAGCAAAAACAAAGCGAAGTGTCTTTGGAACATCTCAGATTCCGGAACAATATTCCTGATATTAAAACAAGGCAAAAATTGGATATTGATTTAATTCGTTATATTGAACATATTTAAAATTTTAGTTTTTAAAAAAATATTAATAGAGTTTCAATTAAACCTGAGGTAACAGTTGACTTATCTTTTGGGAGTTCCAAAGATGTTAAAGGTTTCAACCCAAATAATAAAGTATGAAAGGTTATAGACGCCTGCTCATAAACAAGATAGAAAAAAACTTATTGTAAAAGTCAGGTGTTTGGTCATTCAATACAAGATCTGTCAGTTCATTTAGTTTATATGCAAACCTTCTCTAAATGTAGTAAAGATCATAAATATAGGTTCTGGTTCCCTTTTTATAAAAAATAAAAATGGAAAAACCTTTAAAAAGAGTATTGAGATCTTTATTTAGATATTATAGTTGAAAACCAGATAAATTATAGATAGACTGAAATAGAAATCTCAAGCGGTTATTCTCTAAAAATATGGTATATAAATAATAAACGGTAAACTATTTATATCTGAGAGATTTAGTAAAAACCTTTAAAATAATAATTGGGGAACCTTTACGCTAAAGAGTGATAGTAATTTGGAATACACTTCAGTTAAATTAATAAATGAGTTTTGCAATGAAGAAAGAATATATTGGATGTCAGGGAAAGAAGCAAGTGAAAATATAATAAAGCTAAACAAAATAATAAGCATCGATTTAAAGCTTTGATAAAGTACGTAAATATTGTTATAAAATCATTTTGAAGGGCTACACTGAAATTAAACTATGAAAATATTTAAAATTGTAGAGATTAATAACATTTTCTTGGACATAAATTAAAAGCTTTAGATGGAGAAGAAATATTATGAGCATTTTATGAGTAGGATGTCACGAAAGAGACAATTATGTTCTAATAGAATTGTTACTGGTTTTAAGAATACTGAAGTGTTCATAAGATAAAGTTGATATTTATCATCAGAATGAGATAAGGTACATTTATTAATTTTATAAATAGTGTTTTCTCATTTAATTAAATCTATATTTTTAATGTACTGTTTCGTATTATATAAAATCATGATCTATTATATATGATCATTAATTTGGGTTCTAAACATTTTGCAGATTGTATAATGATTTCAGAGTTTGATTCTATAAATGACGCTATATTTAAAGAGATACAAATGTGACAAAAGCTGTTATAAAAGGAAAATTATCAGAGGATATTTTCAACCAGAATTTTTTATTTATAAAATAAAGTGTAACTTAAAAGTTTTTATTAAAAGCTTAAAAATAAAGAATATTTGATAATTATTTTAAAATTGTAAAATGTAGCATTAAAATTAAAATGTGTAATAAATTCTGCGTATATAGTTGAAATATCTTAAAATCAAATCTGTTGATTGTAAACAATCGACCTTATTTAAATTTTTTTCTAAATTATAATGATAATAGAGTATATGTGAAACCACATAGTTTCATACGAAGAATTAGCTATCAAAAACTACTAAAGTTTTTTTTTCTTTGATACAAAAAAATTGTTTTAGATCTAATTATTCCTTTCTTTATATAAATATTTTAATACGCGTCTTTATAAATTTAATTGTTAAATTTAACTTTAATTACACACTTTTAACAACTTTAGCTATAATTTAAATGTCAATAGCATTAATGTTTGCTCATAAACCACAAATTTTTTTTATTGGCTTAAACTTTAGTTATTTTTCATTTTATTCAAAACCGTACTTTTACTTTTAATAAAAGAGTTAGAGAATTTCGTGGATAAAATTAGATATCAAATTTATCAAACTGTTTTTTTCATATCTTGATATACAACTTCAGTTTTTATGTAATAACAAAATAATATGTATCTGTCAATAAAAACTTAAATTCATTGTTGTAATAATTATTATTTTATTGTGACATCACATCAAATATTTTGAATAATCTAGAATGATCATTTCTAAATAAATTGGTCTGTTAAATTTAATATATTTCTTTCTAGAAAGAATAACTAAATTTTATCATTTTTATTTCTTCTATAGGAATGTGTATATTTACTTGATTATTTACAATTTATTTGCTTTTCATTTGCGTAAAATGTTTAGATCAGATCGATTTTTAAGCATAGTCATTCATGAAATTAAATAAATCAACCAGACTGATTAGTAAGTTCTATCTTTCCTTAGTATTAAAATCAATATATAGTTGAAGTTTAATTGACAGTTTAAATTTAACTGCTTCATGCATTTTCATCACTCTTATATGTAATTTTACTACAATAAAGAAATATATAATATACAGAATATATATTGCACAATTTAAATATATCCCTTCTTTTAACATTTTATTTTTATATTCAGAAAACCATATTTTGTTTGTTGAAGCCTGTTCTATAGATAATGGGTGATATTTAACAAACCATGTCATCTGCAGCATTCTAGATCTAAATCTACTATTCTTCTGAAATTCTAGAAGAAGAGTCTTTGATGAACGAAACGTTATAGATTTTAAACTGTATCATAAGTAAATTCATTTATATTCGCTTAATCAAAAGATTAGGTTCGTAGATATTGAGGCAAAGCCATTCATAATTGATGTTAGCATCTGAAGATCAAATGAGGTATCTTTTATACTCAAAATTTGATTTATCATGTTTTTGTTTATTAGTTACTTTCATTGTATCTGCTTTTAAATCTTCTACTTTATTATTTCCAACTGTTTCTAATTTTGCTTTTTTAATATATTCTAAACCTCCTTTTAAATCTTGATAATATGGATTTTTATACTTAACTTATCTGCAGAAACAGAAATTACCCCTATTATTTCTCATTATAGTGTATATCTACGTTTGCATGTAATTTTAGATTAATTTTACTAATTTATTAAACACTGACTCATAGCTAATCCAAGCAACTGTGAAAGTTCTAATTTATAAATCCAAAATGCAAATTGTAAAAAAGTTTAAAATTAAGATTTTGAATAAATATTTCCCTTAATTCTTAATATTATATTAATTTGCAGTTTCCGTAAAAATATTCAGTATTTTAAAGAAACATAATGTTTACTAAATTTATCGTGAAAATCAAAAATAAAAATTTTCGAATACATGACATTTTTAAAATATATAATTTATATAATTATAAATGAATGCATATTTCTCTAAAACTATGGATCAGTGCAATTTACAAAATATCTTTCTGATAACCATGCAAATAAACTTGTTTAAATATAAATAAATGTTTATAGCTAGCTTCTAAAATGTTCCTTTTATAATTTACTTTTTCTATCCTTATTAGCATAACTATATTCTTCACTTTAAAAAAAGATTAGCAAAATATTGTGATTCATAATTGGAATGTAATAATTTGAATATTGATAATTAAGATAAAAATAAAATGATGATCGCCTCTAAATCTTCCTATTAAAATGAAAATTATTTGTGACTATTTCTCATCGATATTGAGATTTATCACTGTTATGGAAAGTTTCAATATCATTAAAATATTACTATTTTCACCTGTTTAGTTATTCATCTTTATGTAAAGTCAAAATTTTGCAGGCATTTGACACTTTAGAATTAATATTTTTAATAAGTCCACAGATAAATCGATTGATTGAACGGCACGTTAGTCCTAGTGGTATGTTTACTGACGATTTCAGCAAAGTACTTGTTCAAAAGAAAATATAGTTCAAGTAAGAATTTCTTTGTCGGCGTCGAAATGGCTGGGTCTCGTACAGAGCAGAATTGACAGCGCTTCTTCTCCAGTGTTGTTTTTCTTTTTTGTAGATTTTTTGTACACTGTTTTAACATAAATATATTGGTTCATTATGTTTAGTAAGTAAAAGATCTTATCAATGTAAATATATCTCTAATCTTTGCAAAATGGTCGTTTTTATCATTTGTAATCATATGTAAATCTACATGTTTTACTTTTATTAATCTGTAATTCTCTTTGAGAACACTTTATAAATATGGGAATCGTAATAATGAGTATTAACTGATTTATTTTAGTCAAATTCAGTTTTTGCTTTTGGTTTGACAAGTTAGTACTTTCCTCTTATGGTCATATTGTGTGTGTTTGTGTGTGTGTGTGTGTGTGGATGAGGTTGGGAGTGTAGAGGGGAAAGGCTAAAGTGGGCAAACATCAATTCTGTTTAAGACGTCAATCTGTAGATTTGTGAGAAGAGAAAGGATAGTTTCTGATGGGTAAGTAAGCAAACAGCAACACTTGAGCATATTTTATCGAGTTGTAAAGTAGCACTAATGCAAGAAAGGTACAGATAGCGCCATGATAAAGTTCTGGAAGCATTAGCAAAGAAAATGAATTAAAACATGCCAGTGAATTATGAGGCCAGCCCCATTCATGAAATTTATGAAAAATGAGAAAGTTTCTAATAAGGCTGAAATAACAGAGAAAAGTAGTATCATAACACCGGCCTTTGGTTGGGCAATACTATTGGATGTAGGATAAAGGTTAGTATTTTTTTCAATAGATAGCTATAAGAAACCTGCAGCCTCATACCATCATCATTTGGTCAAAGAAAATAAGGAAGAGTTTTGTTAATAGGATTAACAATCCCATAGGAAAACAGAATAGAAGAGGCAAATAGAAAAGAAGACACGGTATGAAGTCATATGCAAAGAAATGAAAGTGAAAGAATTCAAACTATTGGTTTTCCTAGTAAAAGTTTCAAGAATAAAGGAATATGTGGAAAACACTGAAAATCGCCGGTTTCTAAAGTATCAGGGCCATGAGGAGCCAAAATGTCCGAGTGAAAGTTCCGAAACAGCATCAAAGTACTATAGTTTAGAATTTCTAAATGGAGAGTACAGCATCCACATAAAGTAATAAACAGGGGGTGCTCACAGCCTGTTGGGTCTAATATTCCTAGGGCCTTATGAACAGTGGACCACAATCCGTTGATAAATAGCATACAACTGAGAAGTTCATAATAAGCATATTGGGCCTATTCCAAACTCAGTAAAATCTGCTAAGATGGTCTTTAGTTTAATTCCAGGTAGGGTGCTCTAAATAGATAAGGAAAAAGACATTTTCATGATTATTTTAACGTTAACGATGGTAGTTTGTTTTTTTTTAAAAAATCGATTTGTTTTATATGTAAATAAGAAGAATATTTAAAGGCCTCGTAAATGTCGTTATGGTTTCTTCTTCAAATACTCACTTTAACGAATAATGTTATCAAATCTTTCTGTCCTACAGTCTGGCTCATTATAAACCGGATCTAAGCCGCTCGTTTTGTTTTAAATGCTGATCATAAGAGAGAATTAAGATTTTCTTTGTTTATTTAATCGGTTTATAAATTTGTGTACTCTATATTCTAAAACTGCTTGATATGTGAAACGTTTCTTTTAAAATGTATTATAAAAAAATGTTTTCCTGTGTTTTCAATATGTTTTTAAAAAAACTATGGCATGATACGATTCTGATGGAAGGGTCTTAACATTATGATTAATGTGATCTCTTTAAACAGTGTGACTCTGTTTTGCTTTAATTCTTTAGTACATTAGAATATTTAGCAACAAATAAAGATTATACCTTTTCCATTTTTTTATTTTTTAAATGGCAATAGTATACATTTTTTCTACTTTTAGATGTACGCACCATACCAACTTTAGATTGATAATATATATATATATTTTTTTAATGTTGTAGTTTTATAGATTGCTAGAAACAACTTCACCATTTGGTCGTTACAAAAGTTTTGTCGGTTGTTTAACAGCCTGTGCTTTGGCATACACTATGCTAAATCTGCCTTCTTTTCAGAAATCATAAAATGGATGTTTGTTTCAGGGTTCTGAGTGAAGCGTGGATAGAAAAGTTTTTCGTGCCAATTTTGCTCCACGAGTTCAAACCAGGCCACAAAGCGAGCGAGGCGACTAGTAGCATTAAGCAGGCGTGGGGCGAGGACGGAGACACACAGAAGACGAGTGCACAGTACAACGATGTCTGGTAAAGTTTCGATCAGGAGATGAGAGCATCGAGGTTAAGGAACGTAGCGGACGTCCTTCCAGCTCTGATGACGACCGTCCGAAAGCCTCAGTTGAAGCCGATCCAAGAAAAACATTGCGAGAAATTGCTGGAGAGCTTGACGTACGCATTGCAACTGCTTCCCGGCATCTTGACGCAATCAGCCAGGTGAAAAGGCCTGAGAAGTGGGTGTCTCACAAGTTTAAAGAACAACAACTAAATCGTCGATTGGAGATCGGCTCTTTCATTGTTATAAGAAACAAAAACGGCACATTTCTTGAGCGAATCATTAGGTGTGATAAAAAACGGATCCTTTACGATAATTGCAAATGATCAACATAGAGGCTCGACAGAGACAAGGCACTTAACCCCATTTCAAATACCAGCTTCCATTCAAAGAAGGTTATGGTCACTGTCTGGTGGATTGCAACTGTTGTCATCCACTATAACTTCTTAAAATCTGGCGAAACCATCACAGCTGAAATTTACTGTCGTGAATTAAACGTTGTTCACTAGAAACTCTCCCAACAACAGCCGGAAGTGGTGAATCAAAGAGGCACAATCCTGCTCCACGACAATGCTTGTCCTCATATTGCAAAAGTGACTCTTCAGAAACTGAACACTTTGGGGTACGAAGTCCCCCCTCACCCAATCTATTCAGCAGATCTTTTTCCCACAGACTACCACCTTTTCAAACACCTCGACAGCTTCTTCCATATGAAATCCTTCTCCAACCAAGCAGCAAATGAAACTGCCTTCCAACAGTTTATCGACTCTAGAAATACAGATTTTTTTTTCAAAATGGTATAAATGCGCTTGTAACTTGTTGGCGGAAGTGTATTGATTGTAATAGAACTTACTTTGATTAATAAACTTCACGTTCAGCAGCGACAAGAAGTTTCGTTGTTGTGGTAAAAAACCGAAAACGTTTGTAACAACCTGATAAAATTAAGTTTCACACCAAAATAAGAAGCTTGAACTTTGTTACTCGTGTTTCCGAACATAAAATACAATTGATTTTGGATATTTTTGAAAAATCAAGATTTAGGATTAGAACTTAAGAAAGATTACTCTGATCGGCAATTTGTTTGTACAATATTTTAAAAGTTGTATTCATTGAAATCTACTACTGGAATCGCCAAATTTCCATCACGTTTAAACACGACTTTGCTGAAATAATCAATTCGAACGATGGAATTTTGTTTTAATTTTTTATTACATTCTTTCCGAATTAGTAGCCAACCTTTTGCCTAATTCAACAATTTTTTAATTATTATCTATACTTTTATATACTTATAGTAATGTAATAAATAAGGGGTCCAACATCAGTTTCAAAACATATTAGGTTTAATACAGTTTTAGTAAACCCTAGAATTAGATTATCAGTCATCGAAAAGGCTGAGAGGAAATACAGCGAAAGAGGGATGATTTAACGTAAATTTTTCTATCTCATATTAGGTTCTATTTCTTATTAAAATTAGTAGACATTATAGAAATAGCCCAGAAGTGGCGCTAACCTCCTTAATCTCATATATTATTTTTAAATAAATGAACTAATTTGTAACAAGAATGAAGATCATAGCAGCAGAAGTGAATACAGTGAAAACCGTAACCAAAAACACTAGGCTTAATTAAAGTCCCGTATTTTAGAGAATGAAAGTAGCAAATAACAGGGAATATTTAGTTAATTTTCAAAGTGAAATTTCCTATTGTTCTTATGAAAAATCGATTTATACAGTTAAAGGCTGTAAACATATAAGTCGTATATCCATATAAGCATCTTGTTTGTTTTTTTTTTCAGATGCAGCAGAATTCGGTTACAACGGGATGGGCTATGGAAAAGAAGACAGGCCTGAGATAGAGTTTGATAAACTTCCTGAAAAGGAAAATGGGAAACGATATGGTCACAGAGGAAACTACTATAAAAATGGTAATGGTCATTACGTATATGGATATGATCATAACGGAAAAGATAACGGACATGGAGACAACGGTGACTGGTATAAATACAATGGAAATGGTAATAACGGAAATGGATATGGAAACAATGGATACCGGCATAGAAATAATGGAAATGGTAACAATGGAAACCGGTATGGCTACTACGGAAAGTAAGATAATTCACACCGGTGATGGAAACATTGAAAATATTAATCAGAGAGGTAACAATTTACCAGAAATGTGTGTAATTTTTGTAAAGCGATGATCATGTAAAGATGCGATCTAACGTTAAAATGGCGAGAATTATCTACCATTCGATGCCAATGCAAATTTCTAAAAAAAAATATGTTTAATCGGTCTGCATTAAAACGTTAACTGTGCATAAACAGATCTTTATTGTACGTTGCTAAAATAAAGGAAAAATATCTCAAAATCATCTTTCTTGAGTTGTGTTGCCAATTATTAACAAGTCTGCATTGCAATCGTAAAAAAAGCTTATATTATAGCGTGATTTTCCTCCAGTATTTTAATCTATTTTACATCACTTGTACCATAACCGATAGGTCGTCGGGGCACCTGGAGAGGTGTGTCTAGGGCATTTTAAAACCTGGCGAAGCCCATCCCTCTCCAGGTTGAGAGTCATGGTAAACGCCAGAGGGCGGCTGTACAGCTGTCTCGAGCTTTTAAAATCTATTTAAATGTCGTTAAATCGACTATATTTAAAATAAGCACAAACCTGTCAATTTGAAAATATATTTCTAAAAATAACCAGGAAAAAAAACCTGTAATTTTGACTTTTGTTTTTGAGTGGACTAAACACTGAATGCTTACCAACTATTTATTTAAAACGGAAAATGATTGCCAACTATGATTTTAAAGTCTCGGTATACAACAGCACAATACCTATAAAATTGTTCGTTTCGTTTCTAAATGTTCGCTGCGAAAGTCTCAATTTTCGTGTAATATACACAATAGTTGAAACGTGGACGATAAGACATTTTTTTGTTTTCTCAGTGGTGTAAAATGGAATAATATGCATCAGACATCTCATTATTCAAGACATCATAAAAACTTCAGGAGTAAAGTACAATATATTTGCTTTAAATATGCTAATAAAATACTTTAAAAGTTAAAGAATTAGGAAGGGACATCAAGAGAAACAATGATTTTAAAAGAAACAATAGATAACAGGCAAAAAGAATATTCTTATGGGATGAAAATCTCAGTAGAGGTGAAAACTAGAGGTGAATTTAACGTAGGTGTTATTGTCAAACGAAACTCAGAGTTATTTCAAAATGCTCGATACTACAACCCCCTCAACATATAAAAACTTATTTCATTAGTAATTCTTTGAGATATTGATAATGTTATTAATAATAATATATCCATATTAAAATAGTGAGAATTACAATAGTAGAGAATCAAATAATAAAAGGGTTCAAAACGATCTTTATTTTCCATGATGAAGCTAGAGTATGTGAAGAATATAATACAGTTTCGACATCTTTATATCAGTCGGACCTTTCCAGAAAACAGATCGCTGTTGCCCGACTCTGATAATTTAGTGAAACATGCATTTGTTAAAAACAAGTACAGAAATTTAATTTCATCAACAGTACGGAGACTTTTGAGTGGTCTCCCTTAGGAGGTAATTCGGCCTTGAAATATGTATTTCTTCCCTTCCATCTCAGGTTTTAGAAGGTATTAAAGATTAAAAGCACGGTCGATGGACGCCGTGCAAAATCCGCTATTAAGACGTTATAACTGCGACTGCCGAGATGTTTATTTTCTTGGCGTAGCGCATAAAAGTCAAGATGGCGGACGTGTATCGCATCACCCGCAAGGCCTGACGGGTAGACGGGGCCGTCTGCCGAACTCCGCGCTCTGTCCGTCATACCAGCTGTCGGTAAAACAAGCATACTTACAATTCCCGTCACGTCTCTTTTTCGAGAAGTAAATAATATTCCTTCATGTTTCCCGTAGCTCGGTCCTTCGGGGTGAAGGTTTCCTTATGTATCGTTTAGGCAAAGTAACAACAGCAACAACAACAACAACAACAAAACAAAAACACTGTTTCTTGACATCCTTTCTGGCTCGCAAGAGAAACAAACAGTCTGGCCAAGCCCTACAGCTACTTTACCTGTATAGCATCATCAGTGATGACGGATCAAGCCCCAGCCGTAACCCGAGGCTTTCGGACACGCCTTCCTAAGAGGCAGCAAACAAATAATAATAATAATAATAATAATATAATAATAATAATAATAATAATAATATTCAGATAAATAAATGACAGTCACGAATGCTATTAATGATTTCTCCAACCCCTTCAGACGATCAATAAGTGGGAACCTCCACAGAAATCCGCAATATTTCCGACACTCGCACCACAGTAGATTTTGATATCGATTTTTCTCGGTCTCCTCCTCCGATGGCGATGCATTACGTGACAGGGAAGCTGGGGAGGTGGAAGTAACACGCTCGTAGGTAGGCTGTCGTTTCTCACAGAAAGTGGAAATGATGAATGATGAGCCAGCCGTCAACTGCGCTAGCGGATGAGCCAGCCCCACTCTAAGCTAATTCCAGGAAGGGAATGGCTGCAGTGGTTGACTCTCCTTCTGTTTTAATTTTTTTTTTTTTATTTATTTATGCCGCATTCTTAAAGCGATTAAACTGGATTCTTTATAATGTCCGCAAGTACTGGCAGCGACCCACACGGGTTTGGAGCGCTTTACCGGAGACGTGGGACTCTTTCATGTGTGAGACAGATTTGGAAATTGAGCTGACATAAAGGTGGCAAAGCCACTCTCAGCTGGTTGCATGTAAGATCCGTCTTGGCAATTAACCCTTTCCCTGCATCAAGTCTCGTTTCATAAACCAACCTCAGCTAAACCCTACGGTAGTTTATCAAAATTTTAATTTTTAGAATTTAAAAAAGGGAAAAGAAAAATACACTTTAAAAAATGAAACCTGAAAATCGCCCCTAGAGCTCCGCTACAGGTACCGAAATATGGTCTGTCGCTGTCTACCGGAATAATAATTACAAGAGAAAACAGAAAGTAATTCGGTATTAATGAGTGAAAATACGATAAAGATGGCGAGATAGATGGGACGGGACGGGCGCGTATGACCCTGCACTAATGGAGCTATTAACGGATTGTTTCTAACAGTAGAGTCCGTTTTCAGATTTCATAATCATATTTTGTGTGCGGCATATTGGTAGCGGGCCGGTCGCCGACTATGGCTTCTTCTTTCATGTGAAGAATCGATGCTAACATGATAAACCCTAACCGGCCCGTCGAATGGAGGCCACCCTACATACTGAACCACTTGGTTCTGATTGGTCGAGAATAGACTTGTCCCCGCAACAAATGGACTCGTCCGATTTTGATTGGTCGAGAGTAGACTTGTCCCCGCAATAAATGGACTCGTCCGATTCTGATTGGTCGAAAGTAGACCTACCCGAAAAAATGGACTACTCCGCGTTGCTTCGTTTCGCCTACGATTCCCCAACACACCCTGCCTCGCCAGTTATTTTTATGTTTAAAAGGAATATTATTATGTATCGGGGGAAAAAAATGTATGCCAACAGCTGCTTTGATCAGAATAATTAAATCCAATCTGTAAACGGCATCAACAACAGAATTAACCTTCAGCAAAACCAGTGCAGTAGTTGGCAGAGTTTCTGCAGGCCCCTCCCACCGCTAAGTTGTGGGAGGAGCGGAGTCACGTGGTTGCTCCCTGTATATAATTAGTCAATTTATTATATGCACTTTTAATAAGTACAATATTGAGGGGGTGCCAGTCTCCGAATCAGTTTAATCACCAGTTTTATTTAAAAGTGTACTGAAAGAAGTTAATCAAAGCATCGATGTTGATGTGATAAAAATACCAACTGATGCTTAAGGTACTTCGGAAAACTCGGCATACGTCCGTGACTTCCGTTTAAGAAGCGCTGATTTAGATCGAAGAGGGCACGAAGGGTTTCCTTTCGCGTCTATCGCCACTGACGTAGCCCTGGCAGCAGCGATCGTCAGCGATGACCTACCACTGAACGTCGCCGACTCACCATTCAGTGAGGCGTCGTACGTCATCGTGTAACGAGGCCGTGTCGGAACGACTGGGCCCAGGTCATCACTAGAGTGCAAAGTCGTGAGGACAGTCAGAAACGTCCAAACGTCCGATTCCAAAAATTTCAAGAACCACATTGTATGTTGTTGTTTTAGTCCGATGGGAGATGGGCAGATGGCTGAGAAAAAGCACCGTTACTGCGGGTCTATCCCAGGGTCATCGAGGGTGTACATTCTGTCAAGCCGCCTGGACATTAAGGGGGCCGAATACAATTACCGACCGATAAAGTTACATTCTGTAAAGCCGCTTGGACATTAAGGGGGCCAAATACAATTACCGACCAATAAATAGAGGTACATTCTGTCAAGCCGCTTGGACATTAAAAGAGCCAAATACACTTACCGATCGATAACGATATTTGTTTCGTTGAAAAATTCACTTGCTTAATTTTAATACATGAATAATTTTTTTGTTGTTGTTGGGGTGATAATGACACATCTTTTGAAGAAGACGCAATGTTTCAGAGCTTCTGGATGCGTATCCTTGAAATCAGTACGTACGACTACGGTATCTGTGCAGCCCGACACGCAGAAGGATTTACCAACTCTCTCGTTTGTTTTGAGAATTTATTCACAAGTTTTCATTCATGAAAATTCCAACAACAACATTTTAAAGCAACCATGACTGCTAGATTTAAGAATTCTCGATGAATATTTGTAATACGAAATCTTATTAAATTTTAGGCGCTTTTTATGCATGCATGTTTATGGAAATGACATGCTATTTATGTTATTATACAATTATTAGCATAATTCATGTGTTTGCTATATGTAGCTGACATGCATCGTGATATCACCCTGACGGTTCGCCTGTTACCATAAATCATATTTAATTTAGAGCTTTTGGTTTATTGGGCTTTATTATAAAACCATTTCGCATTTTCATACACCTAAATAACCCAGCCCATATATATATATGTGTGTGTGTGTGTGAATAGAAATGGTCAGAAAAGGGGTCCTTTTCCACAAGTAACTGAGGATAAAGATGAGGTCTTATATTGTTGTGTGTCTAATTTCGTCTGCATTTGTAGCCATCGGTAAGTACGTCTTCAGTAAGAACTGTTTCTTTTATAAACTGGGAATTTTTTAAAAAAACGAAATGTGACTAACGACTGCGTTTTACGGTCGGCTGCATGCTATTTTTTTTTATTAATAACTAAAATAGTTATCAAAATAAATAAATATAAAATAGTTATGTCCAATTATTTTACAAATTTAGGAAAATGCATTTATACTTTTATGTATAACTATAAAATTTATGGGCTGCCATAAAGGAGTGATACTCTAGTTGAAAAAGTAAATATTTCGAAGACAGGTAGCACGTGCCCAGAGACACCATATGATCCATAGATAACTCGGCACCTAATATTTGGTAGCCTCAGGGAATTACCTGAATAAAGGAAGGGAAATTGTTCGGGCTTCTTTGAGTCTTACTCTTTCTTTGCCTTTCTACTATAAATAACCATAGAAAAGACTATTTAACTAATTTTGAGGAGTAAACCAAGATGGTGGCGAGGGGTTCGATATTTTCAAAACATTGGTTTAGAAATTCATTCCCTGGCGATAAATTCCTCGGTTTTCGTGCCGTAACATTTGGGTATCTGTACTGATTACCTGTTTTTATTTGCCTTTCTGCAACAAATTAATATATTTTACTAAAATCATGTTGCCAAATTATTATGGATAAGCAATATATACACATATATGTATATTAAAATAAATCGATCCAGTTACGCGGATTACTTCATTTCGCTGGTTTACCTGGGTGCCCTTTATTATTTTCCAATCAGTCTTTCTACTGCCGCCAAGAATTTGACAGGTAGGGGACTCTTTTTTATAAAGGTCATGAAGTACACTGGACAACAAAATGAAACTTTTTGTCTGCCAGTGAGTAAAATGTGGGCGATCTTAGCTAAATTTTGGCTGCTGATTTCAAATCTGGAGTCATAATATGGCTAGGGCGTCAGGTTTTCGAGATATGCATAAGCAGGAATCTCACCACTAGCGCTATATTGTGAATTATGTTATATATGAACTATATAAAGCTTGAACAACAATATTCGGTGTTTAATGTGAAATATATTTGCCATGATCAGACAACAGATGCATGAGAAATAGTGATAAAAGCAGTATGGGAGATATGGAACGCATTTAACTTACATAGGAGGTACATTCCAAATGTAAAGAAAATGTTTCAGACACTTGTTCTTGCGCTTACATGAGGTATCAGTCTCCCTTTGGAGGAACCAACAGTAATCGCCCATCATGTTGGGATTGAATTTGCCCTGATATCTACTTTGCATCACCTTTATGTCTTGGTGGAACCTCTCACCATGCTCATCACTGACAACCCCAAGATTGGTTGGAAAAAAAAATCAAGATGCGAATGCAGAAAGTGCATCTTTAGAGACATCCTGGCCCACATTCGCTGATACGCCATTAGCATGTTTTCCACATGCTCAGAATAGTGCTCAGCTCTATATTTGCCAAGAAAATTCTGTACAACTAAAATAAATGCTTCCCATGCTGCAGACTCCATTGATTTCAGCTTATGTTTTGAACCCATCATCACGCATGAATTCTCGAATTTCGGGCCCCACAAAAATTTTCTTTGAGTTTAGCTTCAGTTTTATCAGCATCAAACTTCTCACTTATGTACTTGAAGCCTTCACCGTCTTTATCCATGGCTTTGACAAAGTTTTTCATAAGGTTGAGTTTGATATGAAGTGGCAGAAGGTAGACATTCTGAGGGTCTACCAATGGCATGTGTTGCACATTGTAGCTGCCAGCTAGCTATAGGTTCCTGTGGCATAGGCCAATCTTTTCGTTTGAAATGGTTGGCATCACCACGGCTGTTCCAAAGACACAAGAAACACACGTGTTTTGTGTACCCTAGCTGCAATCCGAGGAGGAGAGAAATAACTTTGAGATCACCACATATTTTCCATTTATGATCCGAATAACTCATCACTTTCAAAAGGAGTTCCATCGACTCGTATGTCTCTTTCAAGCCAACTGCGTGAGTTATAGAAACCGAAGATTTTTGGTTACCATGGTGTAACAGCACAGCTTTAAGGCTTACCTTGCTACAGTCTATGAATAACCTCCATTCATCAGTCACATTCCATAACTGAAAAACGTGATGTTCAAGAGCAAAACGGTTTTCAAATTTGAAATCAGCGTGCGAAATACCACAAAGTGAGCATGACAGTGTTCCCGTGGCAAAGTCATTGTTGTCCAGTGTTATTGATCCCACTTCAGCAAACAATGAAATAAAATATTCAAAAACAACGACAGAGAAACCTTTCCACTTTGTGTTATCAGGAAATCTTAAACCTATTTCTATCCGCCGATAACTACAGCGACTTTCCTATAATGCATGGAACTTAGCAGATCTCATCTGACTCTAGGAGGGTGGGTTAAAATTTCACTGGAGCCGAAGGCTCAGGTCTTGAATATTTACCGTTTAGAAAGCGCATTCAGGGAATCTATCCAATTTGTCTTTAGAAAGAGAACAGGGCGATCACATTTCGGGGCAGTGCATTGTGGGACCGCCACCTTAATTATCTATAGAGACGTGTAGCTGCTTTTCTTTAACTTTGCTTGAAATTTTTAACGGTAAAACTCTCTCCCTTTACGATAAACGTGAGCTGCCTCTCTTCGTACACATTCTTGAAATGCATCGTACAAAAGAAATAATTGGGCATCCGTAATTAAAGCAAAACGTGATGCTGAAGATCTTCGTGGAATTAACATGAAAACAACTACATTTTAATTAACCTCTCAAAAAATCTCCATCCATTTCGCAGTGGCAGCAAAAACTATAAGCGGATTTGGGAGACAGATCTTCAGATGTTCATGACTTTGCTAAAATGGCCAATAACAGCGCGTCTATATATCAGACGAAAGGTAATTTACCAGTGATTCAGATACCTTTTAAGTTTTAGCACAAATTTACCATGGAAAAGATTTTATTCACAAAACGACAAAGAAGTCATTTCATTAGAACCACAAAGATTATAAGCGGATTTTGAAAAGCTAAATAATTTGATATGATAGTGGGATTTTATAGGCCTAGTGATATTTATCACTTGTGTGGCTAATATATAATTAATTATCTTTTTGTTGGAATTGGTAGGAAGTCTAGTCTTCCTCCAATTACTCATTCAAGAATTGTTGAGCTTCGAAAGCTGAAATCTCCTTAATTCCGAATCTCCAAGGAAATCAGAAGAAACCGAACAGCTTGGAGACAGGCCTGGAACTTCTGCCAATCAACTGGATAGTACAGAGATCGTCTCGTCCATAGGTTATTTGAAGCCGATCGTATGAAGACGGTTATGGACATTCATAAGAAAATTCAGCAGTGATAAGACGAGGAGAACAGTTTTCGAAGTGTCAGAAACCGAATGCATGGGTTTGGAGTGAATGGGAGGGTCGGCAGGAAGAAGGCGTTCGTTTCCCGAAAGAACTGCTTGCGCTGTCTCAAGTTCGCGTGGGAGAACATCGACTGGACGCCGGAAATGTGGTCCAAAGTCGTCTAGTTGGACGAATCCGAGTTCAACTTATTTGGTTCGAATGGTGTGCGAATATGTCCGAAGCCGAATCGGTGAAGAGTTCGATCAGAAATGCATTGTTCTGACTGTTCAAGGTGGTGGTGGTGGTGGGAGCATGATAATTTTGGACCGTTTCCCCAGACACGGGATCGGTCCGATTTTAAAAATCGAGGGAACTTTGAACACAAACAGATATTTTCCCATCTTGAGAAATGTCCTCGAACCATACGCCGATGACAACTGGCCCTTGATCTTGATCTTCCAGCAGGACAACGCGCCTGCTCACACTGCGGATACCGTCAAGCACTGGCTCGAACCTCCTCTTCCCGAATGGCCTCCACACTCTCCGGATTTAAATCCAATAGGGAATGCGTGGCGTAACCAGTAGAGGGATTAGAGCCTCGAAGCCGGCAAAACTGAGCCAGTTGTATGGAAATATCGAAGAATTGTTGAGTAACGTTACGGCCGACTATCGCAGCAAGCTTGTCTATTCACTGCCCCTCCCTCTGCGGTGCCGTGATCAGTAATTTCGAGTAAACACTACAACGTATTTAATGGTTCCGTTGTCAAGAAAGTGCCTTGTTTTCCAAATATACACTGCGTAGATCGAATCATGGAATCGGCTTATAATTTTGCCACCATAAATTGACATTAAAATTATTTTGTTGAGAATCAAAATTTTTTTCGTACAAATTTACGGTGAGGCTTTAAAAGCATCTGAAACACTGACAAATTACCTCTCGTCTGATATATAAACGCGCTGTTATTGGCCATTTTAGCAAAAGTTATGAACATCTAAAGATCCGTCTCCAAAAACCGGTTATAGTTTTTCCCGCCACTGCAAATGGCATCAATGCGACTTATGTCGTAATAAATAAGTTTGCTATTTGCACTATATTATTCTATTATTCAAATAGGTGATACATTTTGTCCACGATATTGAAATTCCAGGACATAATTTATTTCTCAAGAGGAAACTGTAGTTACTTGTAGCACTTTTCAAAAATTTTGTTTTTAAAATTCCGGAACTATATACAGAGAGACTGAGGTCCATTAGATACGATAAACTGCTAGATCAGAGAACCGAAAGGGATAATGCGTACGTCGGGGTTAGTTGTAGCACACATCGGAGTAACTACCGACAGATACAAAAACAGCGATATTTCTTGAAAACAATCGATCGAGTAACGCTCCGACATTTTCTCTGTTAAGGCTGGCGGCTCCTGACAAAGCCGGATGACGCTTCAGACCAGCCAATCTGGTGCGGCACATACTCTAAACTACTAACCCTAACCTCTCACCTGGCTCGAAAGCAATTATCCGAGGTTCTATACTTCTGGCTCGGTACCGAACACCTGTCTATTTCCAGTATAACCGACTTGGAGTTTCCGTTTGGCAGGCAGGCCACTGTCATCATCCAAAAGTTCATTTCTAACGTAAGTAACCTGAAAAATGCCACCATAATCACTTGTGACGGGTCTGATGATACGGGCATTTGATGCTACTTCTTGTACAGTTCCGCATCGCAATATCATGAGATGGTTATCCTCTTTTTGCATTTCTTATGTACCTACGAAGTGTTAGTATTCCTTTCCCTTCAGCGTAGACGCGCCCTGGTGCTCCCGGGAAGATCCTACAACCGTGTCGCAGATAGGGAGCTAGAACTCTAGAGATAGCAGGGAGACGTTAATATGGTGTGTCCGTAAAACAGGGAGAAGATACCTTTATTAGAGAGTTCGACAAGGGCAGTAAACAGTTCACACCCGACAAAAATAATCTAGCCGAATAAAATATCGTGGACAGGGGATGCACTGGAATAAAATGCGTACATGAAATTCTTACAGAAAGTATTCCCCTTTAACTTTCTCTTATCTGGGCACTGGAATTTTATGAACAATTAAGGCCAATAAAATAACCCCCTTATTATTTTGACTTGATCTTGAGAACTCTATTAGTACTTAATTCTAAATAAAAAGAAAACACAAACTGTATATATTATTTTACTGACCAAAATACTTATTTAGTATTATGCCACATGAAGAACCCGCGGAACTTACAGGCTCTGAGACAGTCGCGCCGTCGGGGTGCTTAATCTCATAATACTGTTCCAAAAAACAACAAAAATCAAATCATTTGAGCCGGGCGGGTGAAAAGTAAAACTGAATTTCTTAACTAGTGAATAACGGGCTTTCTTCTAATTAATTCCCACGAGAAAAAAATGTATTGGGTAAAACCATTCCAGGGGGAGATAAACGCTGCCAAAAGCTTAAACCGATTCGCGAAATATTTCCAACGTTACAACCTCCCCCTGTTACTTCCAACCCCGACCTCCGCTGTACCAGTGAAAATTGACCGATTGACCGTTTTGTTACAATTTATAATTTGGAGAACTTTTCATTTCTTTGTGGCACATTTCCATGTAAAAAATGTTAACAAATGGTCTGCATCCTTCGGGTGTGATTAGTGCTGACATAATCGCTCTCGTTTCCGTTTAACGGACTAAACAGAAATAGTAAACTAACAACTGGGCTTACTTATTATTATTTAGAAGCTCCCGCGCTTAACCGAATTAATTCTACCAGAAACTCGCTATGCAACCCACATAATTCTAACTTTAATTAGCTGGGGGGGTTTAATAAATGACGATAACAGAATGCATCAACAAAATTCTAAAGAATGACACCATTATTAAGAGATCATTGGAACTCATCTGAACTGATTCTCATAGGAATTCGATTCATAGCCGGAGGATATTGAAAAAAACCATAACCCAAGTAGTTTGCCTTAAATACAATATTTTGAAGAATTAAAATAACAGAAAACATTGAGTTAAATTATTAATAAAAGAAATTTAAGTTTCTTAATGCGAGTTAGATTCAAGAAATGAAGGATATTTTCCGAATTTTCCATAGACCAGTTTATGTGCTCGTTTATCTAGATGATATTTTTTGTTGTTTTCCAGATGCTGCAGCTCTAGGAAAACGTCAGGCGAGCTCCAGGAGAGAACCTTCCAGTGGCGAGGGTGCAAAACCGGTTTTTAATAGCAACGAAAAGAAGAGCGGTAACGAGAAAGAAGGCACAAAAAGCGAAAACAATGGTTTGGGAATCAATAATCAGCGAAAAGAGACTGAGATGGAGTCAGGTGCATTCCCCGGAAATAGCTACAATGAAAGGAGAAACGGAAGCAAAAAGCACATAGGCGGAAATGGTATTGGGAATAGAAATGGCAATAGTCATAACAGAAATGGTTACAACGGAAATAGCAACAATGAAAATGGTTACATCGGAAATGGTAACAGCTACAATGGAAATGGCAACAATGGGGATAGTTACAATAAAAATGGCAACAATAGAAATGATTATAATGGAAATGGCAACAATGGAAATGGTAGCAACGAAAATCGTTACAATAGAAATGGGAACAACGGAAATGGTTACAACGGAAATGGTAACAGCTACAATGGAAATGGCAACAATGACAATAGTTACAATGGAAAGGGCAACAACGGAAATGGTAACAGCTACAATGGAAATGGCAACAACGGAAATGGTAATAGCTACAATGGAAATGGTAACAACGGAAATGGTAATAGCTACAATGGAAATGGTAACAGCTACAATGGAAATGGCTACAACGTAAATGGTGATAGCTACAATGGAAATGGTAACAGCTACAATGGAAATGGTAACAACGGAAATAATTACAATGGAAATGTAAACAACGGCAAAAATTACAATGGAAATGGTTACAACAGAAATAACAATAATGGAAATGGTTATAACGGAGATGGTAACAGCTACAATGGAAATGGCAACAATGACAATAGTTACAATGGAAAGGGCAACAACGGAAATGGTAACAGCTACAATGGAAATGGCAACAACGGAAATGGTAATAGCTACAATGGAAATGGTAACAGCTACTATGGAAATGGCAACAACGGAAATGGTAATAGCTACAATGGAAATGGTAACAGCTACAATGGAAATGGTAACAACGGAAATAATTACAATGGAAATGTAAACAACGGCAAAAATTACAATGGTTACAACAGAAATAACAATAATGGAAATGGTTATAACGGAGATGGTAACAGCTACAATGGAAATGACAACAATGGCAATAGTTACAATGGAAATGGTAATAGCTACAATAGAAATAGCAACAATGGCAATAGTTACAATGGAAATAGCAAAACTGAAAATGGTAACAACGGAAATAATTACTATGTAAATGGCAACAATGGAAATGGCTACAACAGAAATGGTTACAACGGAAATGGCAATGGCAACAATGGGAATGGTTACAATGGAAATAGTAACAGTGGAAATGGCTACATCGCTAATGGCAAAAGTTACAATGGAAATGGCAATAATGGCAATAGTAACAATGGGAATGGCAATAATGGCAATAGTAACAATGGGAATGGTAACAACGGAAATGGTTACAATGGAAATGGCAATAGTTACAATGGAAATGGCAATAATGGCAATAGTAACAATGGGAATGGTAGCAACAGAAATGGTTACAATGGAAATGGTAACAACAGAAACGGTAATATCTACAATGGAAACGGAAACAATGGAAATAGTTACAATGGAAATGGTAACTACAGAAACGGTAATATCTACAATGGAAATGGAAACAATGGAAATAGTTACAGCAGAAATGGTAACAACAGAAACGGTAATATCTACAATGGAAATGGTTACAGCGGAAATGGTAATACTTACAATGGAAATGGTTATAATGTAAATAGCAACAATGGAAATGGTAATAGCAGAAATAATGGTAATTATGACCATGAGAACATAAATGGCTACAAAAGAAATGTTTACAATGGAAATGGCTACAACGGAAATGGTAACACTTACAATGGAAATGGAAACAATGGAAATGGTTACAACGGAAAGTAATAGCTACAATGGAAATGGAAAAAATGACAATAGTTACACTTGAGACGGAAATGGTTACAATGAAATGATTACAACGGAAATGCTAATACCTACAATGGAAATGGTTACGATGGAAATCGCAGCAATGGAAATGAAAACAAAAAGGAAAATGGTTTACAAGATAAAGAGAATATAAAATATATAAATAACAGCTTTGGAAACAACATATGAATTGATGCAAATTCTTGTGAGACGAAAATTTTGTTTGAATACAATTTAATGTGAAAAAGACAGAGATTACTTACTCTTCGGTGTAACTTATCTGCGTTACCAGCAGTGCTGTACTTTAAAGAGTGCTTCTGTAATGGAGCAGAATTTTTATTGTAAAATGTTATAATAAATACAAATAGGTGATTTCTAATGCCTTTTATAGATTTTGAAAAAAAACGATTATTAAGAATTCTACGCTGTTACCGCGAAGACATAAAAATATGAGGTTATATTTTTTTCGAATAAAGGAATTTGTATCAGAAGCCGCTTCTTAAGTTTTGTTACATCAAAGATACATAAAGTCCATCGTATCAAATCGAAGGAAGGCGTTTTAAAATAACAATCAATTTATTATTTTACCTCTTGTGTGCGCAGGAATAAGAATTTACTATCCATTTATTATTTAGCTAAAATGTCAAACGATCTCTGTTTTTCCTATTTTCATTAGAGCTCTAGTCTGAGCTTTACGTCTCACTGAGTAAGGTCTTGGGCGATGTCAGGCGCGTACGTCATAAGTTATCTCCGACAAACTTTCCTATGGACTGAAATAAAAGAAACTAGAGTTTTTATTTATTTTGAGATGCTAGGAAGACATTTACTATCCTTTAAAAAAAAAACCAGATACTCTAACGCAGAATATTTTCACCATAGAACCGATACTTTGGTTCGATCTTTCCGAATTGTTTTATTCGGAGGGTAGAATGTACACTGTTCAGAAGATCTCACAGACTGGTCTATAGAAAAGATTCTTTTCGAAGAATGAAAAAAAAAAATTTTTCTTTTTTACTTGAAAAGGTTTCCTGAATACAGCAATTTAAATACAAAACGAAGAAAATTCAGCATTAGCGACAATTTGATGAACATAACTGCCATCTGGAACACTAATCTGTTCATGAAGAAGTGATCTTGTCAACACGAGCGTCACCTCTCTTGGATTTCCTGATGAGACTCTGTGCTACAGACGTGATGCTTCCGCACCAGACCTTGGGTGGTTGAAGACATTGGTGGCAAGACTCTAGCAGAAAGTTTTTAGGACAGCCGTCGGGATGAGATCTTTCTCGCCATTCTCTTTTCTCTCTTTCCTGGCCTACGCTTGAGCGGGGTTTTGATCGTAGAATACAGACCGTTTAAAACGTCTGGCTCTTTTTGATAATTCGAAGAATTACACCTCTAGACGGCAAAACTTTATTTGTGTATAGTCACAATACGACGAAATTAAGGATTATAGTTACAAATGGAGATGAGAACGATATGGCTACTTACATGGTATTTTATCTTTCGAAATGTGGATATTTTAGCTTAAAATGCAATGACATTAGATTATCTTTTGTAGGAACTTTGTTTATGAAGTATAGGAGCCAAAAGCCGTAGTGAACATTGCTGAATATGAGCTAATGCATTTATTATAGATTTTTTTTTAAAAAATGCAAATCATTTCAATGCATGAGTAATTTTATGCTACCTTTAGAATATACGCAACTAGATATTTTTAGCATACAGCATATTGCTGCTAGATTAGTCTACGTAAATAAACAAGGATTTGTACTTTAGAGCAAACTAGAATATTTACCAGTAAGTGAGATTTTCACTAAAACCGATCTGTAGATTGGAATTTTAGCAAGGCAACTTTAAAATGATCGCCTTTATATCCTGTCTTTTGCTTCTGTCGAAAATGTACATAAATTTAAAGGCCAATGGAATCACTTTATTATGCAACGTAAAGTGAGGAGAGAACACTGCGCTATATAATAGAATAACCGCAGAGTCATTTTGCTTTGTTTTACTATAACACCAATAATATGTGTGATACTGATAAAACTAATATGGTGGCACAAAGAAATGACAAAATCAGAATTTACCTGAGATAAAAAAGACACCGGCTTATGCGACCGGAACTCGACTGACGTCATGGTAAATAACAACACGAAGGTGGACAACAGATCCACGAGTTTGGATACACACATGGCTGACGTAGCGATTAGAATCGAATAGAAAATATTGAGCACAAGTGAATAGGAAGCATTGACATAAATTGGAAATAATTGATTAAATAAATACCAAGTTTTAATTTAAATAAATGCGAAGTAATGATTAAAAATTAATTTAAAATATTGAATAAAATAAATAATTAATAATTTTTAAAAAAAATAACTAAAATATACCAGAGTGAACATCAGTCAGTAAAAAAACTAGCAAATTATAAATTCAGTACTTTCGTATTTTCACTCTTCAAACAAACCTAAAAGATAGACCTTGATTTTGTTCACATTTTTAATTTTAGAAGTGCTATTTTAGCTAAGGAATCGTAGAATGAGATATCGTGGGCAATACCAAGCAGATAATCCATTATATATCTGCCCTCATACGTTACAACAGCCGTTCTGATGGATCGCCTATTTATCTTGTGTTGCTTGCGTGTGGTGCAGGTGTGTGACCAGAAATCATCTGATTAATCGAAACATCGGTTAGGGCCTGTTCTCTTCTTAACACATCATCAAAGAGCCTCCAGGTGTTGGGATGGTGAGCAGCGACACTTGTTTGGAATCTCCGATGCCAGCCCTCGACATGGTTGTTCATGCGTGGCAAATCTCTTTCAGTTCTGTCATGTATGTTCCAAAGAGAGATCGGAAACCTTGGCTGTTGTCGATGGCGACGAAGACCACGACCACGTTCACGGCCTATGAATGTGTCCTCAGAGTTGTCACAAATTACCATGGCTTCTTCTGGTAGCTCTTCCGACAACATCTCAAAAACACCAATGACCTCTGTCTCTGGAACGAAGCCGAGCGCCGGTAGCATGCGAACTGATAGCGAAAAGTCATTATCTTCTGTGCACGACCGTTGTATACCAGCTTCCTGGACTTTGCGGTACAAACACTGGGAGAGGTGATAGAAACATCCTTTCCTGGTTGCATCTTGGAAGACGGTGTTTTGTAGCATTGACAGCAGCAGATTCAAAGTCAGTCGTTACTGAACTGGGATTGAGTTTCGGTTTGATGTTGAGCAGTTGTCGCAGAATACTGGTGTATGTAGTTTCTTGCTTGGTGCGGAGTAATGCATAAACATACGGGATTATATAGTATCCATTCAAGGAAATGATGGTGCATGATTGATAAAAAAAGCTCCGTCTCAACCTTAGTGGTACTGTCTGCAAGCCAATCTTCAGAGTTTTGGAGCAGAGTCAAGGAGGTATCAGATGCAAATAATAGAACACGGTGGTTTGTGTTGTTGATGTCGTATTGAAGACAGCGAACACCTTTGTCATTGTTACCATTACTGTTGTATTTCCAGCAACAAATGATACATAAGAGGCTGGCTACTCCAATAAGCTAGCCGGAAAGAGGAAAGAAAGCAACAGTGAAATTAATCACGGAGACAACTTCTGGAGTCATTACCTAAGTCAGTTCTGACCTGGGTAACTTACATATACAGGCAACAACTAATATATTTACTTAAATACAATCATAAATTTGGGTTCGCATAATTAATGTTATGATATCATTAGTAGAGTGAAAGAGAATCGTTACCTTGTATTGTTCAGTATGATTAGTTCAACAATATTGCTTGGAATAGGATGAGACGTCCCGGAAGCCTGCCTTTACTTCCGAATAGTACGACGGATTGATCGGATTGCTGGAGACTGTACATAAGCAGCTTCAGATGTAGATGATACGGATTGTGAAGTGATCTGCTGTTCTGCTTCCTCGCCATCTATCGCTTTGCGCTTTATAGCATCGAGAACACACAGCATTTCTGATCGATATTGGTTTGTCTGTAGCACGAGTATGCTCATGAAGTCTGCTAACAACTTGACCATCATGAACCTTCACCTCAGCCTCGCACATTCCACGCCTTCGCTGTTCACATTCATATGACATCACACCATTTAAAAGGATCTTCTGCACGGTATAAATATATATATCTCCATCAAGAACTAGCTTGCTTCCTCCACGAACAGACTCAACGTACTCCATGACGTATACAGCAGTTAAGTTATGAAAACAACATTAGTCAAGATCCTTATTTATACCGGTTTCTTCTATTAATCATACTGGAAGTACCCAAATTACGTATCCCCGACTTTACGTAGATCTAAAAAACATTTTTTTTTAAAATTCCATGCAGAAAAATGCGATTTTTTAAATGAGGGAACTACTTGCCAGCGCGTAGAGAGTTGCGGCTGTTACGCGATGGGTGGGTGTTGCGGTCGGTCGCTTCCTTTCTCATGAGCCAGTGTGTTCCTACTCTTGTTCACGTGTGTGG
Source organism: Nautilus pompilius (assembly GCA_018389105.1). Lineage (NCBI taxonomy): Eukaryota > Metazoa > Mollusca > Cephalopoda > Nautilida > Nautilidae > Nautilus > Nautilus pompilius. The sequence goes on along the minus strand of JACATO010002179.1, from coordinate 31,515 downwards.
CCTATGTTACGGTGAATTTAGAGCGTCGTATTCTTGCACGTTTTTAATCATGCGCAGTGACTAACCAGCCATCACAGTAACGCCACCAATGCCTATTTACATGGTTTCACATCATCCCCGACATACGTATAGGATTGAAACGTAAGTCGGGGACCGTCTGTACTTTACTAAGCCACATATGTAATCTTTTATCCTTCGATGTCACTGTTCAGTCTCTTTAGATCACTCAAAAGCACGGTCAGCAGCACAGGAGAGGGTTAACGGCAATCACCAAGTGTGCTTCGTCTTTGGTGCCAGTGATTTTACAGTATGTGGAAGAAGAAAACATTTTTCACTTCGGGTAGAGGCCCAATTGGTATTTTTTTGGGGGGGGTGACAACATTCCAGGGAGGCAACAGCCCAAGGTGGACAAAAGGTCTGGGAAGAGGCGACGGGCTTGATCCCGAGAAAATAATACAAAATCTACATCTATTGAAGCTGGCTGCCTTATTGCCCCATCTGCGGACATCTCCGAGAATTGACCGCACTGAGAAGGATGCTTCGGTGCCGAGGTCCTGTTAATATCAGGCGAGACTTGAGTGTGTTGAGACTGTGCTTTGGCGATGGTTCCTTGAGAAACTCGATGACGGAAGATCGAAATTTTCGCAAACAGACACCGAGAATCGTGTCGATGCCCTGCCTAATGACTGCCGTGCAGAGAAGCGTGAATTCGAAACCCTGACAAAAATTAATGCATGCCCGAGTATCTGGGAGCTACTTCTTTCCTACTGGCGAATACCTGTACTTTTGCGTCTACGCTGAAATCATAAATAACACAGGCCTGCAATGGTCCGAAAACTAACAGCTGATTCCTATAGATTTTTGTGTGCTGTTTTCAGTAAAAATAGTTTTAAAATTCCATCACGTACCATTTTCCCACAAACTCAAATTTTCGATTTCAATATCTCCAGAATCATCTAAACAAAAACTTAATTATAATTAATTTTTCTTTTTCTTTACTCTTTCCTGTCCCCCTCCCTCTCCAGACAGTGAGGTAAGATGATGATGACCCACTCCTTTTTGCTTCCCCCTCTCCAGACTCCCTACTTGCACCCAGTTGCAATTAGATCTGTGTGTGAGAAGGTTCTGTCATAACCAATGTACTTTCCCAGACCTGTCATTTCTGCAGAAGTTTACTTTTTTCTCCTTTTTCCTTAGTGGTTTTCTTCTGTCTATAAGTGTACAAAATGGCTGCAAGGGGTCGTCTTAATGCAGCTGATAACTTTTGTTACATTTGTGGGAACTTTGTAGTGAAGAAGCAGCAAAGAAACATTACAGACTTTGTTAAGAAAGTGTATTATGCGTATTTTGGTGTGAAACTTGGTGACCGGGATAAGTCCTGGGCCCCACATAAAGTGTGTTCTGTTTGTGTGGAGGAACTCCGACAGTGATCTCAAGGTAAGAAAAAGTCTTTCCGTTTTGGGATCTCTGTGATCTGGAGGGAACCCTGAAATCACAGTGATGACTGCTACTTTTGTTCGTGTAACGTAAATCTAAAAAATAAGAAAGAAATTTTCTATCCGAGCCTCTCGTCAACAATATGCCCTGTACCTCATGGCCCAGGTATACCAGTACCTTTACCGCCAGAAAAACTAGAAGACACGCCTGAAGACTCTGAAAAAGAAAGCCAGGATTCTGATGAGGACTTTCACGATGTTTCAGGCAGCAGCGAGCCCCAACTTTTTTCACAGCTTGAATTGAATGACTTAGTCAGAGACTTGGGTCTCCCTAAAGATGCAACAGAACTGGTAGGCTCTAGGTTAAAGGAAAAGAACTTGTTGTCCTCTGGTACCTCTTTCTGATGCTTGGACTGATGAAACTATTTGTAAAGGCTCTGTCAAAAGATGGAGAGCGTTTTAAATACTTGCGCAACAAGTTTCTGGGACGCTCAGAAGCGAAAGTGAAAGGTGTTTTCGTCGGTCCAGATATTCGGAAACTTCTGAAAGATGATCATGATGTGTTTGAAACGAAAATGGAAACAGTTGAAAAAGAGGCCTGGAAAGCTTTCAAAGAATTTGTACAGAAATTTCTTGGGAACTATAAAGACCCCAACTTTAAGTGTATTGTGGAAAAATGCTGATGAAATTCGAAGACTTGGGTTGTTCGATGAGCTTGAAGGGGCACTTCCTGAATTCTCATTTAGACTACTTCCCGAACATCGTCGTGCTGTTAGTGAAGAGCAGGGGGGATGATTTCTTCAAGATATCAAGGAGATGGAACGCAGATACCATGGTAGGTGGAACGTCAACATGATCGCGGACTCCTGTTGGATGCTGCACAGAGAAGAGCCGCAAGCTGCCTGCAAGAGGAAAAGTACCAAAAGGAGCTTTGAGGGAAAATGGAAAAGGCAGTATGGGGACTTGTAAAGGTGAGTAAGTGTTGATGACGGTTTTCTGTCAATAATTTTGTAAATGAAACTATTTAAAAATTTTTTTCGCAAATAAATGTTTCAACCAGAATACGTATTAATAGTCTCTTTTCCCATATTTTCGGATTCATTTTGTGAAAAATCCTTACGTGATGGAGAAAAATAGCGGTCATATTTGAAATCAGCGCGCCAAACAACACAACAATCAGTGGTAACATTGCAGACAACTTTCAATGAGCCAGATTTCGCAGGCCCGTGGTAATTGTTGGTAACCGAGAGTCGAATTTCAGAGTTTGTACTCTCGTTGTTGTTTACTCTCTTCGCCATGACAAAAATTAGGGGGGTCACACACCAGACAAATCCGGAACGCAGCCGTCATCGGCTGACGGCGGTGACAACTGTTTGCGTCACTCGACAGAAGACGCGACTACGGTTTGGAATTAATTTTATTCTGTTTTCTTTTCCTCTAATCGATCCCCCGGTTAATGCAGTTGTGGGCAAAGAATGTTTACAGCGTGTAAAACCCAGAAGGAAGATTGGGGGCAGAGGGGGGGGGGCTGGCTTGTTGTTTATTTTTTTTATGGTGGAGAGATCCGGATAAAATTCTGGGTACCGGATCGCGAACGATTCTGCTCTTCTATCAGAAACAGCAAAAGTGGACGAAGAACGACCCACCGACGACTGGATGCTGGTGCTTCCATTGGACCCAATACTATTAAAATATCTGTTTATAGAATCTTAATTTGTCTTCCGCCTTAGAAAGCTTCCCAAGAAAAGGGTTACCAAAACTCCCGAGTGCCTATTAGAAGTCGTTCGAATTTCTCCAGATTTTTGAGAATCTTCCGGTCTTTTTTTTTTTGGCGACTTTCTTCTTCTTCTTCTTCTTCTTCTTCTTCTTCTTCTTCTTCTTCTTCTTCTTCATCTTCATCTTCATCTTCTTCTTCTCTTCTCTTCTTCTTCTTCTTCTCTTCTCTTCTTCTTCTTCATCTTCTTCTTCTTCTTCTTCATCTTCTTCTTCTTCATCTCTTCTTCTTCTTCATCTTCTTCTTCTTCTTCTTCTTCTTCTTCATCTTCTCTTCATCTTCATCTTCTTCTTCATCTTCTTCTTCTTCATCTTCTTCTTCTTCTTCATCTTCTCTTCTTCTTCTTCTTCTTCATCTTCTTCTTCTTCATCTTCTTCTTCTTCATCTTTTTCATCTTCTTCATCTTCTTCTTCATCTTCTTCATCTTCTTCTTCGTTTATATTGCGAGTGTTTGTAATTTCTTTTTGAATATTTTACTTTATCTGTCAAAATCAATTTCACAGCTTAATGTTCTGAAACTAACCGTCGATAATCAGAACTCTTCGTGAGTTTTCGTGGCGCTGCGTCGCGAAGGGGGAAAGAGAGAAGACCAGATTATTAAATACATATAGCGGTTTGTCCGTTTAGTAGCCGATGCCTATTCCAATATGGCCGATGGGATATGACCTCCGTGACGTTGTTCCATGCATATGCTTTAATATAAATATATGTTCGTATATGTACACATAACTATTTGATTATATACATTGATCATATATAATATACGAGATATTTAGTTGGCGGTGCCAAAATTGTGACCCTCGGTAAAGATAACAAATAAATTCATTGCAAAAAAACAACAAAACAAGGGATGCTTACTTAAATAAGAAAGAAACATATACAAGAAAACGGTTAAAGTAGATATCAGCCATAGAAGTAATAACAGATGATACAGAAAATGATTTAAAATTCGAGGAAATAATAAACAAATGGTGAAAATTCTACACAAGGAATATTTGAAAAAAAATGTTTTTTTTACGAAACTTTACTGAGGAAAAAAAATAGCAAAAGACATTTTTACAAAATTGTAAATTAATGCAAAAAAAAAATTAAATTGTTATTGTAATTGGCTATCAAAACAACAACAACAACAACAACAACACTGAAAATATTTGCTGTGAAGTGTTTACCGAAGGAGAGACGAGATATTTAAAGGTGACATTTAGAATATTTTTACTAATTTATATCTGACAAAAATGGCGGATATCTGCCATGATTGCATTCGAACATTGCCGCACCGTGTTTTACTCTCCTTCTGACATCCCCTCCGGGCTGACATTAAAGATTTTTTTGATGGTGGAGCTGGGGTGGTTCGCGGATGCTACTGAAGGGCAGTAATAATGCGGGAAGGAAATCCATGTCTACCATCCCTCCCACGTGACGTCTGGCCGTCACCGCTTTATAAACGGAAACGCCGGACCAGTTTCCTGTACTCCATTCAGAGCTCGCTCTTTGCCGCTGTCCCCAGGTCTGACGTCAGAGGTCCGAGAAATGAAGACGCTTTTGATTTTCTGTCTTATCGCCGCCGCAGCGCCCTCGCGTGAGTATTGCGACCCTTGCTTGTCTTAGACCTTTGGCAGGTGGGTAGTGGTGTGTCTCTGCGCTATGGAAGTGACGTTCTCGCGAACTAGGCCCCGGTTTAATCAGGGGTTCTGACTCCCGACCGAAGACCCGGGTCGTGAAACACCGGTTGGTCCGCTTCAAGACACGGACATGGTTCCACCGAACAACGGGATGTCTCCGCTGCCATGGAATCGTAGACGAGCATAGTCCGTAACAGCGGAGACAGGGGGAGATGTGCCGCCAGGTGTCTCTAGAGATTACCTAATCTTGGTTAAAGAACAGGGGTTTACTTTATATCCGCGCCTGCTGGTCGTGTCAACTGTCGCCTTTTCTTCTTCTTTACACGAATAATGTAGAGCATCCTCGTGTTTAGACAAGCATTACATGATCTCACCTATCTAAAATACGGATTAACTGAATTATCACCGAGCCAGGATTAACTCCCCATTTCTGTTCAGTTTGTGCTGCTGAAGACGTGGGTATTACGAGTTATGTCGTCATAGAAACGGGGGGGACTAACTACGTCAGTTTGTCCATATGGAGGTATTTCCGATCGATTTTCCTGGCGGCCGCTTCTCGAGATTAGCAGCCGGATTATTGGATTAGCCATACGAAAGCCAGAAAGCGGTACGGATATTCCACAAACTGACCAGGAAGCAGACTCGCGTGGAAAAGGGGCTACAAGTGGTTTGGCGTTAGTCGCAGAACAAATTCCTTAAAGATCGTGTGAAGATTGGCGTTAATAGCTTAATCTACTTTACTTCTTTAGTATTAAAAATGTTTTTTCTTTTTATATGGTAAGTGGATGCAATCTGTTCACAATTAGGGCGTGGTTATAGTATAATTTACTTTACAGGAAGGCAAGAAGCTATCGCGGTTTATACACACACCGATTATAAACAACTGCCACTTGTGGTTTACTTTGCCGATTCATTAAATATAAAACGATGGCCGTTCGGTGGGCTGAATACGAATGTACCGGCGCTTTTTGTAAGTTGACACCTTTTATGAACCCTGTCCCATTGTCGGATAGAATGCACAAAAACGTGAACGTTTTAACCTACACTGGATCGGATCCCACACTTCATCTTCATACTTTTACCGTTAAAGGTATTGGTATATAATTCATCAGTATTTTCAGTGTAAAATTACAGTCCTACTTCTTACCAGATGAGTGCTTAGCTATGAAGAGATGGAGCTACATCTTTGGGTTTAGATGTTTCGGAGATTACTTCGTTAAAAACTCCTATTTTGTTTTTAGTTAAGAAAAAAGGGGTTTCCTATATCTCAATAAAGTTCACATGGAAAGGTGATGAAGAGTATTTCCGATGGGGCATCAGGAATGCTTAATTTTTGCCATGTGGCTGCTGGTACGGAAATCAACATGGTAGCATCAATATTTCGCAGAATTAGCTTAATAATTTATTTTCAGAAAATTAGACCACAGGCTTTTTAAGATACCTGTATGTATGTACACCTTTGTAATCAACAAATACACGCGCATGCACACACACATTTTAGAAGTCACCGTCAGATGAGGGATCTCATGACAAAATACAACTGAGCTTTTTAGTATTTTTCAAGTGAGAGACGTTTTGTTAAATATACACACATACTTATTATACAGAATGTTGTCATTTACCTTTGAGGTCTTCTTTTGTACTTAAAGTTAATTCTTAATACATGTTGGTTCCTAATATATATTCCGTGTTAAAAACCAATCTTTATACAAGATATTTTACTAACTACACAAAAGTAACTTTGTTTTTTTTCTTCTTATTTTCAGCATTTAATAGAAAATATCAGAAAAAAAGCTATAGAGAAGAAAACGACAATGAAGATAACGGATATATTATCAGTTGTGATAATAGCGTAAAGGATAAAAGTAATGATAATGGAAATGATGACAACAGAAATAGAAAACCAGGAACAAACCAAAGCAGCCAAGATAATCTCCATAGTAACAATAATAATGGTCATAGAGACGGTAATAAACTAGACAACGAAAACGCTGCGGATAACGCAGATGCTAACAGTGGTGATCATAATGGAGAGGACCGAAATGGTGGTAATAAAGGGGATGGTAAAAATAGAAATGATAAAGGAGGTGACGACACAAATGGAGATGATGAGAATGGTCACAATGTTAATGATGATGGAGATAGTAACGATAGACGTAAAAGACCAGACGGCGGTAAAAACACTGGGGATAACGCAGACGATAACAATGTTCATCATAAAGGAGATGACAACAGTGGTACTGATAAAGATGAAGACGACACAAATGGAGATGATGACAATAGTGATGCTAATGACGATAGACGCAAAAAGCGAAACGCTTGGGATAATGCAGATGATAACAATGGTGATGATAATGGAAATGACAAAAATGGTGGTAATAAAGGGGATGTTCAAAACAGAAATGATAAACGGGATCACGACACAAATGGAGATGACGAGAATGATCACAATGTTAATGATGATGGAGATAGTAACGATAGACGTAAAAGACCAGACGGCGGTAAAAACACTGGGGATAACGCAAATGATAACAATGTTAATCATAATGGAGATGATAAAAAAGGTGGTAAAGGAGATGGTAAAAATAGAAATGATAAAGGAGATTACGACACAGTTGGAGTCGATGAAAATGGTCACAATGTTAATGATGATGGAGATAGTAAGGATAGACGTAAAAAAGACGTCAATGAAAACGCAGATGATAACAAAGGTGATGATAAAGTTGACGACGACACAGATGGAGATGATGACAATAGTGATGATAATGAAGATGACGACAATGTTACTGATAAAGATGAAGACGACACAAATGGAGATAATGACAATAATGATGCTAATGACGATAGACGCAAAAAGCGAAACGCTAAGGAAAATGCAGATGACAACAATGGTGATGATAATGGAAATGACAAAAATGGTGGTAATAAAGGGGATGTTCAAAACAGAAATGATAAACCGGATCACGACACAAATGGAGATGACGAGAATGATCACAATGTTAATGATGATGGAGATAGTAACGATAGACGTAAAAGACCAGACGCCGGTAAAAACACTGGGGATAACGCAAATGATAACAATGTTAATCATAATGGAGATGATAAAAAAGGTGGTAAAGGAGATGGTAAAAATAGAAATGATAAAGGAGATTACGACACAGTTGGAGTCGATGAAAATGGTCACAATGTTAATGATGATGGAGATAGTAAGGATAGACGTAAAAAAGACGTCAATGAAAACGCAGATGATAACAAAGGTGATGATAAAGTTGACGACGACACAGATGGAGATGATGACAATAGTGATGATAATGAAGATGACGACAATGTTACTGATAAAGATGAAGACGACACAAATGGAGATAATGACAATAGTGATGCTAATGACGATAGACGCAAAAAGCGAAACGCTAAGGAAAATGCAGATGACAACAATGGTGATGATAATGGAAATGACAAAAATGGTGGTAATAAAGGGGATGTTCAAAACAGAAATGATAAACCGGATCACGACACAAATGGAGATGACGAGAATGATCACAATGTTAATGATGATGGAGATTGTAACGATAGACGTAAAAGACCAGACGCCGGTAAAAACACTGGAGATAACGCAAATGATAACAATGTTAATCATAATGGAGATGATAAAAAAGGTGGTAAAAAAGGAGATGGTAAAAATAGAAATGATAAAGATGAAGACGACACAAATGGAGATGATGACAATAGTGATGCTAATGACGATAGACGCAAAAAACGAAACGCTAAGGAAAATGCAGATGACAACAATGGTGATGATAATGGAAATGACAAAAATGGTGGTAATAAAGGGGATGTTCAAAACAGCAATGATAAACGGGATCACGACACAAATGGAGATGACGAGAATGATCACAATGTTAATGATGATGGAGATAGTAACGATAGACGTAAAAGACCAGACGGCGGTAAAAACACTGGGGATAACGCAAATGATAACAATGTTAATCATAATGGAGATGATAAAAAAGGTGGTAAAGGAGATGGTAAAAATAGAAATGATAAAGATGAAGACGACACAAATGGAGATGATGACAATAGTGATGCTAATGACGATAGACGCAAAAAACGAAACGCTAAGGAAAATGCAGATGACAACAATGGTGATGATAATGGAAATGACAAAAATGGTGGTAATAAAGGGGATGGTCAAAACAGAAATGATAAACGGGATCACGACACAAATGGAGATGACGAGAATGATCACAATGTTAATGATGATGGAGATAGTAACGATAGACGTAAAAAACGAAACGCCAAGAAAAACGCTTGGGATAACGCAAATGATAACAATGTTAATCATAATGGAGATGATAAAAAAGGTGGTAAAAAAGGAGATGGTAAAAATAGAAATGATAAAGGAGATTACGACACAGTTGGAGTCGATGAAAATGGTCACAATGTTAATGATGATGGAGATAGTAAGGATAGACGTAAAAAAGACGTCAATGAAAACGCAGATGATAACAAAGGTGATGATAAAGTTGACGACGACACAGATGGAGATGATGACAATAGTGATGATAATGAAGATGACGACAATGTTACTGATAAAGGTGATGACGACACAGATGGAGATGATGACAATAGTGATGATAATGAAGATGACGACAATGGTACTGATAAAGGTGACGACGACACAAATGGAGATGATGACAATAGTGATGCTAATAACGATAGACGTAAAAAACGAAACGCCAAGAAAAACGCTTGGGATAATGCAGATGATAACAATGGTGATGATAATGGAAATGACAAAAATGGTGGTAATAAAGGGGATGTTCAAAACAGAAATGATAAACGGGATGGCGACACAAATGGAGATGATGGGAATGGCCACAATGTTAATGATGATGGAGATAGTAACGATAGGCGTAAAAATCGAGATGCCAACGAAAACGCTGGGGATAACGCAGATTATAACAAAGGTGATGATAGTGGAGATGATGAAAAAGGTGGAGATAATCACAATGATCACAATGGTAATGATAATGATGATAAAAATATTAATGATAAAAAATACGATGACGACAACGGTGTTGATAATGGCAAAAATAACCATGGTAATAATGATGGAGATGGACATAATATAATTGAAGGATATGATAAGGACAAGAGCGGAGATAACGGCAATAGTAACAATGATAAAGGAAATGATAAAATCTGATGTAGAAAAGAAGACGCCAACGACAGGTTAGGAATAACGGAAATGATATTAATGGAGGAAAACAATGGCAATGATAATGGTTACACTAAAGATAAATAATTGAAAATCAATGAAATAAATTTACGAACAAAATATCTGCTTGTTAGGACAATAATAATAATAATAATAATAACATGAGCAATGTTAATAATTTTTAGTAATAATTAAGCGCATATTCTTGGTATTTATAACCTTGTTTTCGATTGTTTAATAATTTTTTACGTTTATTGATTATTTCTGTAAGCTGTAGATTTTGACCGAATTAAAATTTGATAATTTCTATCGATCTCCTAGTCGTTATTTCTGTATCGCTTCATTACAAACAAACGATATCTTGCACACAGTTTTACTCTTTCAGCGTTGCTCAGATCTGCTTTAGACAGCGTTCGAGTAAAATTACCTCATACAGATGCTAATATTAGGAATCGAATGATTTTCAACTCTTCGATGTGGAAGCAGTGATCTTTGAGTACTGCTAAAGTTCGCTTGCCCATTATTTTAGTCTTTGCTGAATTATATGCAATAATATTTTCTCAGTTATTTAAGACACTTGTTTCACATAATTATTTGTTTACTCGTAAGAGAAACGTTTCAGAAGCCCAAATTTAACTTGAGCGACAAACAAGGAAGAAACTGAGCCCAGGTGTGGCCTTTTAAATACAGTTAGGAATTTATAGAAAATGTATAAAAAATGCGAAATTGTTAGTTTGATAAAATTCCTGGAAATATGTTGTTTTAATGAAATAATTTATTCTTTAACCCTCCGTATATCACGAATTTTTTTTTCTATAATTATACCATCTGGAGTGCACTTGCATCTCATCAGAAGCACTAATTAGTACTTGCGATGAACTGAATGTGTATTTAGTCAACACATAAAATAATTTGGAGCGATACGTATTTTTCGTCACTAAATGTTATATTAATGAGGAAGTTGCTGTGTGCCACAGTCTCTAGAGCTTAACCTGTGCTGAGCAGTGCAAACTTAAATGGAAGTGGGGCACAGATGCACCACCGGTGATTTCACTTCATTTCTCTTGTCCAATAACCCATAGTAGGTTGGGGCATCTCGAGAGGTACTGTAGGGTATCTTACATCCTGGCAGAGCCCATCCCTCTCCAGGTTGAGAGTCAAGGTGAATGTCAGCGTCCAGATGAGGGCTGTACAGCTGTTTCTGGCTTTTGGCCCTCATCAGCAGCGCGTACCTCCGACCCACAAACGGGACCGAACCCGCGGCACAAGGATAAACGAGCGAACACCCTACCCACTGCACCACCACGACGCCATTTGACAGATGTCTTACAGAGGGTAAAATGCCTATTTAAGCAAAACATCAAGAGACTATTATACAGAACTAAAACTATTAATACATATTCAAGTATAAGTGCGAATTGTATTAACATGATATAGAGTCTCCCCATCTTCAGAAATAACCACTTTGGAGTTTGTCCCAGCAGCACCCAATAAAAATTGGTGAGGCGCCACCTTGGCCGAAGTCTATCGAAAACCTACGGAAAACGGATAAGGGAAATGGAGTACACCGTTAATTACAGCAACCTAAGGGGTCTGAATGAGACAGCGGGATTCCGACAACCATTTCTATTTACTTGCTGAATTTAAAAAAGTATTGCTCACTGTTTTTACGCTTATTTATTAGAGTTCAGTGAGGCGAGAGTAAAAATTGCACAGATTTAGGCATTTTAGACACATGCTGCAAATCTTCTCTGAGAGATTCTTGGTGGAAGGAACTACATAAATTGGGCAAAAACTATGTAAAGAAAAACCTGCTACAAATTTCATTTTTTTTAAAAAAAAAAAAAGGACAAGTTGCTATGTCACTACTCTTTCCATTTTCATCCTTGTCCTATCTTCAGGATAATTGTCAAGTTGGTTCCATTTCCTCATTTATTCGGGTGGGGAAAAAAATGATGCACGAATGATTCTCTTCTTTAGGAATTATTCCATGAAACATGGCAATGCAGTGTCCTCGTCTCTCTGTGATCAGTCAGCTTCTGGAAAACTAAAACAATAGTTTGTCTGCCTGCGAGTTCTTTGATCTAAATCCGGCTGTACGACTTTTGGATACGCTCCATTATGGTTGAGAACTTTTTCAGGAATCCCAGAACATGATTTCCGGTATAGTAGTGGTGGTAAGAAACTTCCCTTCATCGCAATAGGCTTCTTATTTACAGCGGGTACGGAACGAACGCGGTGTCCAATGACGATGTTTGGTCCATCATTGAAAACTGTCCCCGCTTTGTCTTAGAAACGTTCCGGTTAGGTTTTAATGAAACCAATTTGGACAGCTTGGAAGGTCTACTTGCCTATGTTTTTTTGGGGAAAGGAATTCCTTGGAATAGGAGACAATTAGCTGCATTGACGGATTTTTTGAATAATATTGTCCAGTATTTCTCTCGTCTATCTTCAAAACCTTGAAGAAGACTTTTAGTCTTGTTGTTGGCTCTGTACAAATCCTTGTTACGTTCTTGCGGGTCTAGGCTTAGTTCAGACAGTTCTTGAAGTGCGTCACACATCAATCGTAAGTACAATTTGCAGATACAATCTTCCTTAGCAATCCTTAATACATGCTTCTATCTTTCTTGTTTTTGAAACAATCATTCTTACCGTTTCCAAAATGAAGAACCAATGCCTCAGCTTATCAAGGAATAAATCTAATCTGTTGATTCCCGAAACAGCTTTTTACAGCATCACAGACAGCGAATTCTGATCCGTGATTAGCTCAGTTTTTATATAGTGAATGAGGGAAATTTTCTCTTTAGCAATGTCTGAACTCCACCGCGAGCTCCTAACATCACAGCTGCACCATCACAAGCAAAAGAAAGTAAAAGTAATAGTTCAGGTAGTCTTCTGTCATACCGACACAGACTGGACATGACGAGCCAAAGAGGCCAAAACCCATTTCGCCGTTACGCTACCTAACTCACTGATGGCAACCATTCTACAATCAGAAATAAATACCCCGACATACAAAATTAACGTAGACCTTTTGACCCATCTTTCGATAGTTTAAATCTCTTTTTTTTTTTTTTTTGTTCTGAAGTCCGACAGCTTGGCCATTTATCGGCATATCGTTCTCCAACACTAGAAGACCAAGACGCCAAAACAGTGGCAGCTCATTCCTGCTTATTAGCTTCTCCTTCATTATCATCGGATCCCCTGTCTTTGGGGCATGGGGTAGGGGTGTGTGTGTGTGTGTGTGTGTGTGAAAAATAAAATTCGCTGTATTTTTCATTGATCCAAGCTCCAGAATACACAGCAACGAATTTATCGCAATATAACACGCACACCCGATGACAGCGCACATTAGCGCACTGACAAATAAGCTTAGATTCCAAAGACAGAGCGATACTGTCACCCACCCACCTAATGTCACCCGGCTGTTCTGCCTAAAATTATAGACATGAGCAAAAATATTCAGTCTTATATTTCAAAATCCTTTCGTATGTACTGTCTACTATTATTTATACATGAAAATGTTACATTCGGAATGCAGAGATGTAACAGTTAGAACGTAACTGTCTAATTTCTTTCATAAAACATATTTGACAACAGAATTTCCTTCTCTTAAGAGCATCGCAAGATCATCATCAAATCCCGGACTTTGGTACTAATATAGCGGGACTGTCATTACAAGCGGATCGCTTAGAACCATCCGCGTCTTCCCGGCCAGTGTTTCTAGTGGTTTATCCGCGATAATCGGCCTTTAAAAACGAAGTATTTAGTCGGTTCGAGTCAGCGGCAATAAACATCTCAAAAGACGGAATGCGCCGCCATATTTAGAAACACGTGCTCGCACGTGCCTGGCAGGTATGTGGCGGTCGGAGGTCTCGGGGTGGTGATTGAGGAGCCGGGCCGCTGACCTCAATCACCGTCGAAGAGCTGTCGACGGCCGGGCCGCTTTATACGAAGACGATGGGAGTTTTCTTCTCAGACCGCCGTCATTAATTTTTGGTCGACAACACATCCTCGCCTTAGCGCAATAAATGGAGGCAGAACAGATATGAAAATATTCATCATGCCATTTTTATGTACGCTTTCCTAAAACCCGTCAACACATCTATTTTTAGGGAGAAAAAAAAAATCGTTACGTTAAAAAAGGGGAAAGGGGAGGCTTTTGAAGGTAGCCAGAGATTTGAGGATATTAGCGGCTTCGGCTGGCGGCAGAAATGAAAGGTTGGAGCGCTTTCGTGTTTTTGCTGATCTCTGCAGCCTGTGGAGGTAAGCGGCCCGGTGCCACCCCTCCGAGGGTGTTGGGACCTATTTCTTGGGATCGCGGCTTTCCGCCGGATGGGTTTTCGGAAACGGCTGTCCGCATAATGGTAGCAGAGGCATTGACGGCTGCTCGGGGGCACTCCGTGGTCGGCGGAAAGGGGAGGGTTAATTAACCGGGACTTTCCGTCAGATGAAGCTCGAGCGCGGGGAAAGGGTGGGTGTGTGCGTGTGTGTGTGGGTGTGTGGTGTGTGTGTGTGCCGGTGGAAATAGGGAGGAGTTCTGTCTGTGTTCGGGTGCTTTCGTAAATGTCTTTTATTTGCCGTCTACGCTTAAAAAGGTTCGGCGCGGTTATCGTGGACGGTCGCTTAGTCTCCGGTCGACCCTTTCTGGTTACTGGTGCAGTCCTCTGTTTGTTCTTTGGCCGCCTGGCGGCCGGAAAACACTCTGAGCCGACTGGGCCCTTTACCAAAAGCGTTCGTCGAGATGCAGAACAACCAGCCGCGCCGTCGGTTGACCATCATCCCCTTTGTTCCTGCTCGGACCCGGACAACTTTTCCCGTTTGTTGGACTTTTACACCGGCCAACCTCAAAGTTCCATTATAATGATTGCGTTCTAATTAATTCTTCGCGTGCAAATTTGCTATTGAATGGACAGGAATTAAGGTCAAATTCTTCGGCGAGTGCTGCGCTGTGGAAAACGATCAGGAATTGGGCCGGTTCGTGTGATTTGGCGCTTTTACCGTTAAAATGTGAATCAGGATTTGTTTTTTTTGTTTTTACAAAACTGTAAATAATTCCCGACGGCGCAGAAGTATCCAGAATCGTGAGAGTAAGCGAAAGGGTTTGGCTTTCTGGCGAGCTGGCGTCGAATTCTCCAGATATTGGTAATACGCCATCTTGTTTTTGTTGTTGTTGTTGTTGTTGTTGTTGTTAAATGTCCATTCTTGGTAGTAACAGGAATCGTTTTTAAACAACCAACGGTGCACCTTCCGTTGGCGTTGTAACTCACAGGCCGAGCTGAAGATTCCCCCCTAACCCCGCCTTTCTCGGTTTTTATTCCAGCTGCCGTTGTCCAGCAGGCGGAAGAAGACACGGAACAGGGCGTGGAGACCGCCGAGGTGGAGGGGCCAGAGCAGGGGGAACCGTCCGCGCAGCCGGAAACGCAAATATCGAGTCCGAACCTAGGTAGGGAGGGGAAAATTGCGGAGTCCGGCAGAAATGTGAAGGGAACGAAGGTGGCACGAGGGAAGGATTCGACCCGGGGCCCAGTACAAACTGGAGAGGGCCCGGCCAAAGTGTCTGGCGGCTCGAGTTCGCGGTCTGGAGCCCCTCGGCCTGCCCAAAGTAGGGCCGGTGGTCTGGGTCCAAGACAGCGGCCGGCAAATGCTGGGTCTCGGAGAAACGCGCCGCAACCATCAGCCAAGACTGAGCTGCGGACAGTGAAGACCGCAACGCCCCACCCAGCGGAGACTTCTGCAGGGAAGGAAGGTCCGGGCGCGGTACTCGTTACAGGAGACTCTGGGCCGGCCACAAGTTCATATCCGTCGGGAACCACGGCACCGGCAGTAGTAGTGGATTCGACGAATACTGTAACGAAGAGCGTGGATCCGGCAACAGATTCTGCTGGAAGGGCCAGGTCGAGCACAGATCCAACTTTAAATTTAGTTGGAACCTCGGTATCGATTACCATTCCAGCCCTGAATCCCTTGGGGACTCTCGGACCACGTCCAGGTTTTGGAAGACATTCTGCAGAAATCACGGGACGCGGGTTAAAACCTGCAGGAACTTTAGGATTAAGTACAGATGTATCACTGTTTGCAGCACAAAACGCAGGGCCATATACGGATCCACCATTAAACCCTGTAGGATTGTTAAAACCAAATACTCATCCAACGCCAGATGTCACAGGAATTGTCAGACCAAATGCCGATTTAGTAGTAACTTCTCCAAGAATTTCTAAAGAAACCGCTGACCTTCCGCCCAAACCAATAATAACCTTACAACCAACTGCAGACCAAGCATTAACTTCGAGAGAAAGTATACCAACATTTACCGTTCCAGTGTTGACTCAGAGTGGAATCACATCATCAAGTCAACATTCATCAGAAAGTCCCTCAATAAATTCGGTGTCTAGAGCAAGTATGTACCCGAAACAAACTTCGGCGGTCACTGAAGTACCACCCATAAGCTTTTTTCCTACTCTAGGTTCAACGGGAAGCGGTCCGACGACAGCTTTCTATCCAGCAGCCGGAAGCGGTCCGACGACAGCTTTCTATCCAGCAGCCGGAAGCGGTCCGACCACAGCTTTATATCAATCACAGAACCATTCTGGGAATGAAGTTTTCGCGACATTAAATCCTGCAGCGACTACGGGCTTTCCACCAACTGATAGAAACACAAATCGAGGAACTTGGGAACAACAACAGTCTGGCAATACAAATGCCGCTGCAACCTATCCACAAAGATGGAGGGGCAGGAACATGTGGAGAAGACGCAGAGTCTGGGGGAGATTTAGAGGGTTGAGAACTGGAAGACTAGTCGCAAATAGACGCTTATGGAAAAACGTTCGGGGTACATGGAACTGGCGCTACCCTCGATGGAGTTACCTGTACTATGGCTAATGCGGATGCTGTCAGCAAGGTACCACGCTAACCAACATAGCTTCCAGTTAAAGAGAATACACCTTGAACTGCTTGGGACATTTTAGATGACGGAATTTCACTTACCTTCAGTGAATGAAGTAAAATTAAAAATTAGGGTTATTAAATTTGTAAGAAACCCTAGTTTGAAGGTGCACAGAAATTAATTGTTTAGGCGAAACATTTGCGTCCCCTGGCAACGGTTGGGAAGGAGAGGGTTAGAGAAGGGCAAGTTTTATCCCCGCCTGTGGAAATAACATTAGCGAATATTTTCCGTTCTTGCACGTTTTTTGGCAAGTAAAGCAGCTTTTTGATTTACATTTTGTCTCACTTCGTTAAACCTTCCGGGTCAGGGGTCAGATGAGTTCAACAGGATCAGCGTTTGGTGTTTTAGTTCATTTATTAAATTAGCAAAGCGATGACCTGGCGACGAGATCACGGGTGGGTGGGGTCGGGACGTTTGGTTATGAAGACGGCTGAACCCCCCCTCTCCCTTATTTGTCTGTATCTGTAGACAAAAGCAAACAGTGCCTCGGGCAGTGGACCGAGCCTGGTCCTGGTTTTACACCGGGTTCTGCGACTGAAAAGTCTAGCGAACGGTAACAGATGGGCTCCAGTTGGTACCGGTTCGACTTACCCGTTTTCTAGGCCGCCTGGAATGGTTAATCTTCCGTGGATCATTAGAATACTCTCAACAGCTGGCAGCGTTCCGGTTTTTCTTTCTTTACCCAGCTTCAGGGCCGCTTAACCTGTTACGGATGGAAGAGACAGCGCGCGTAAGCATCCTTGTCGGACTGATGAGGAGGACGAGCGCCGTCTCCCGGCCAGAACGTGACTCGTCGCTTTAAGTTTCTACTTCGCTAGAATCTGAGAACCTGTCCCTTCCCCCGACAAAAAAAAAACAAACCATCGAAGCGTTCGCGTGGACCCGAGGGCGGCCAAGACCGTTCTTCTTCTCGTATAGCCCGGTGTTGGACGCTATTCGCCGAGTCCCCGGAGCCCGCGGGCTATCCACCGACACACCAGCGACGCTTCTTATCAGCGCGCACAACAACGTCACAATACAATCACTGGTCGACTGCTAATCGATGGCGTGCAGATATCACGGGAAACGCATTGTGCAGTGGTTACGATGACGGAAATGGTACTTAGACGGATAACAGGTGAAACAATGAAAGCGACAATAATACCGATGGAAACAACAACGGGAAAACAAAATACAGCGTTAAGGGGAGATAACCGCACCACTCATTAGCGTTTCTTACACAGCCTGATTTAAAACTGTTCCGCCGAAGCTAATCTGCTGCTAAACCGCATCGCCAGCGGGTTTTAGCCGGATCGCAGAGCTGAAAGGGCCGCTGGCGGAGACGCTCACTCACCGGAGGCTGGCTGGGAGCTGGACAAAGGCAATAGGAAAGGAAACAGTTAAAGTCGTTAGTTCCCCTTCGCTGCATCTCTTACTGACTTCTGTGGATGGAATCATCGAGAAAATATAGACTTCGGACTCAATGGAAATGCGGCGAGTAAGAATAAGGGTTAATTTCAAATATTTCCAACACGACAGTCAGCCGAGAACAAAGAAATTAAAAGAGGCGAGAATTATACATCAAGAAAACCCAGATCTCACACACACACAACACACCTCAGGAACCTACTTTTGCTGGTACACAGCAATAAAATAGTTGCGTTGTGATCCTGGCGTGATGACGTAAAAGGCCGCGTGTTAATTGCAACGTAATAATAATAATAATAATAATAATAATAATAATAATAATAATATAATAATAATAATAATAATAATAATAATAATATAATAATAATAATAATAATAATAATAATAATAATATAAAACTTAGAAAATATTTTTTAAAGATTTGCCTTTGTCTTTCCGATTCTAAAACTGTTTTTTCTCCTTAGCTGAGAACAGGTTGCAAGCAAAAGTCAGCGCAGATTCGATCATTAGTAGCTGGGTGTGCTTATTGCTAATATATGGGCGTACAGTGGGTGATCCGTGTGCGAGTTTTGCATAACCTCGGGTAGTAAGCTTGGGCTTGGAGAACCTGGTTTTCAGAAACGTTAAACAAAACAAGAGATAACAACTGAACAGCAGTCCTCCTAGAGAATTTTCTTTGAAATAAAAAACACCAACAGAAAAAAAAAACCCCAAAATATTAAAGGTAAAACATTCTAGAATACACAAATCTGTTTCGAAGCGGGTCCCTTTAAAAGCTGGAGCATACTGAAGCGGAGCAGAAACCTGCGACGTGAAGAGAGATTTTAAAAGAATAAATAAATAATATTTTTTGTCAATAAAATATCAGGTCGGTAACTGACTTTTTGATTCATCTGTCTTTTTTACCTCTTCTTCTTATCGAGCTACACATCGTAAAGCGAAATCGCCTGTGAATGGTATCAAAATTAAGATATCGCCAATTTTAAGATAAGTCGGTAATACGGTAGCAATGGCTGTTACCAGACTAATTCCTCCTGCATCTAAATGAACGAGTGCAGCAGTTATACAAACGAAAATATCGTGAGCTATCTGGAGATTTTTACGGATGAATGAATTGTTTCACCTTTAAAATTTTCATTTTCTTTTAATTTTAGCAAATCGGTGTCTTATTTAATAAAGTGTAGGCAAATTAGAATCCACGGCGTGTGAAGGGAGACAATTCATTGTCTCTTTTTTTAAATTGTTTTTTTTTTTTCTTTCAAGTTTTGTTTGTCGCCGCCGTCACGCGCTCGTCATAATTAGTCGTAAGTGTCTGGTTTTTGAGGGATCCCTTCCACCCGTCCGTCAACTAACTGACCCATTAAACGTCATCATTTACTTCGTCCCCGTGCGAGAGATAATAAATAAAACAGATATGACAAACATGAAGCCGGTGTTGGACTCGAGTAAATAATTCTGCTTATTGCAGTTGTTTTGGATGGTACCACCTGATTCCTGGCTCTCTCTCACACACACACACCTGAAGAAGTGGTCGAGTCCCGGAACACGGCTAGAGCCAGAGATACAGCCGCCTCCTCTCATCTCGGAGCTCCTGCGGAGAAGGGAAATGAGTCGGACTTTTGTCGTCATGTTCGTCGTATTGTTCGCTGCCGGTGAAGGTAAACTTCTCTTAATTATCTTTACCTGTACCGACGGCGTGACGTTATCGCCCCTGCCCCCGGCGACAAACCCGGCTGTCAGGTCCTCTACCTCTTTAAACTGGGAATAGGTAGAACCGATAGATGACAGCTTTCCGCATCCTCCGTACGTTCGGCAAGAATTTAGTGTTGGTTTTGAGAAGTTCAATCTTTGTGTGTGTGTGGTGTGTGTGTGTGTGTGTGTGTGTGTGTGTGTGTGTGTGTAAGTCTTCCATCCAGAAATCAAGACAGTTCGATTTCCGAGAAATGTCTATATCGAAAATATCGATTACCGGACTGGTCGGAGGTTTCGCCTCAATCGCGGAAAACATCTTCCGGTGGCTTAACGACGTCGAGACTTTAACCAGAAATCCAACCGCACAATATCCCCCTTTCCCCCACCCCCACTCATTTTCTTTCAGGTAACAACACATTTGGCAGTTCTCGGGGGCACGCAGTGAGCAGTCGAGTGATGCTGAAGGACAAAAATCTACCCGTATACTATTCGGTCGTGTTGTGTTGCGTGTGCTGTTGGAATAACATATTGATGATCGCCCGACAAATAGCAATCTGCGTTATCGTTTTATATCTGCTAAGAGGGTTTAACCTCATCACCATAATTTACGGCTTCCGTATTATTACCGCATAGGGCACATTCTCAGCATCCTTGAGATGCTGTTATTTTGCATTTTTCATATGTTGGTAATTTTCCTTTTGTGAGATGCCGGGTACGTAGTTTTCAGGCTCTGTGAGGCATATTTAACGGCGTAAGAAACTACTATAGATACTAATACAGCTACACAGAGCAAAATTTCGACTATTTAAACTAATTAGGACCAAGACGTTCGGATAATCGAGACGTTCGGATAATCGAAATGTTCGTATAATCGAGACGTTCGGATAAACGAGACGTTCGGATGATCAAGACGTTCAGATAATCGAAATGTTCGGATAATCGAGACGTTTGGATAAACAAGACGTTCGGATGATCAAGACGTTTGGATAAACGAGACGTTCGGATAAACGAGACGTTCGGATGATCAAGACGTTTGGATAAACGAGACGTTCGGATAAACGAGACGTTCGGATGATCAAGACGTTTGGATAAACGAGACGTTCGGATGATCAAGACGTTCAGATAATCGAGACGTTCGGATAAACGAGACGTTCGGATGATCAAGACGTTCGGATAAACTAGACGTTCGGATGATCAAGACGTTCGGATAATCGGAATGTTCGGATAATCAAGACGTTCGGATAATCGAAATGTTCGGATAATCGAGACGTTTGGATAATCGAGATTCTTTCTGTGCACAGTTTAAGCGAAGGGAGTTAACAAATATTACGCAATCTTCAAACACTAATTTCGTACATGGGAGGTTATATTAAATACCGGAGTTCAGAAAACTGGGACAGGTGTGCTATAATTTATAAGCATTCCTTATCGATCGGTTAAACAACTGCACCCAACAAATTAGCAAGTGCAGTCATCTACTCCTTGGTTGTTTCAGTTTACAAGCCGAAAATCCACTCTTGCCCTTGAGCAGCAACATCTGCGCTGCTTCGGCTTCGTTCTGGAGTCCCCAAACATTTCAAGCAATGGTCAACCATCTTCTCAGTCTCGGAACGACCAGGAATTACACCCCGTTCCACCATCGCCGACTGCATGTCATCTTCGTCATCATTTTCGCTTATTTGACGGTCACCAGTCATCGTGTCTGCCACACCTGATCTGGTTGAATTCCCCAGTTCATACCATCCAAGCCCTTCAATTACATCACGTCCTTTAAACCCAGACAAGTTACTTCAAATCACCCTTATCCCATGCATCGTTTGGACCGCTTCTTTTCAGATTATCCTCCCGGTCGGATCTTTTGCTTTGTACTGCTTGACAGCGCTTCATTAACCCCGTACAATGCATCTTCGCTGGGGGCCTTCAAACGCTCAGAAAAGTTTGCTTTGAATCACGGACGGAAAGAAAAGACTTCTTCACCAGTGTCCACAGCGACAGCCACGCCCCAGGCTCTCCGGGGGGAATGGCAGTCAAAACAGCAGGGAAGAACAATGCGCAGATATTTTCACTCTTTGATAATAAAAAAAAAAAAATACTCTTAGATTTCCGGCTAGACTGGTGCTTTATCCAAAAGTAGCGAAGCTTTCTTGGCAAGTTTGTAAACCTTCAGGTGCTTCTGACCGTCGGCGCAAAGTAATAATCAAACCAGTCCTTGAAAGAAGCACAGTGTACAATCCCTGCGCATCCTAGACGAGCATCGCGACTGACGTTTTAACAACCCGGAGATTTAAAATGGAAGAAAATCGGTCCAGACATCGGTTCCTGAGTATACATTTCTTTCCTAGAAACCACCGATACAAAACATTGTCTGGTGTGTATGGTCAGTTGTCTGCTTTGAAGGTTTTTGGAACCCTAAGTCGAATTCAAGTTCACTCGCAAAAACCTTCACCTCTTTCTTTTTCTAAAAATTACTCGCGGCGATTTGGCTGATTCCAAACTCTGCAGCTGATTTCGATGTCTGCATTCCATTCTACAGATTGTATGGTCTGAATTTCCCCTTCAAGTGAAGAAACTAGGGGAGTGGTCACATTTTACTGGAGACTCAATGAAAATAAGCGATCCAAATACCAACGCATTTCAGTAAATGAAGAATCGCAAACAATAGATACATTGACTTAATAATTTGCGTTCAGTTAACAGCTGTGTTCGATAAATCGATATTCGGTTACACACAAACATAAAAATTGATCGCACATATACAGATTTGCACAAGAGGTAAGCACGGGCACACAAACATGGCCTCAGGTTTTACGTTACCAAAGAATGCTCTAATTCTGCTTGATCCAGTTGAATTAAACCCGCTGAATTTTCATAATAAAGTAACATTAACTCATTAGAGAGCGAACCTCTCTGTAGTTTTTTTACCTTTACATACTCAACAGTGAGAACGACCAAAATTGTGAAATGTGACAACTTTAAATCTAACCCGGAAATACATCATGGTCTCTGAAAAGTCCTCGTAAGCCTGGGCGACAAATGGGACCAGATGATTAAAAGTATTTAAAAGG
The DNA here is from genome assembly GCA_018389105.1 of Nautilus pompilius. NCBI lineage: Eukaryota > Metazoa > Mollusca > Cephalopoda > Nautilida > Nautilidae > Nautilus > Nautilus pompilius. Next base: position 8,355 of record JACATO010002179.1, on the reverse strand, counting down.
TGATTATGGGCACCGTTCAGAGCCGTATCCACTGCTTGAAGATGCGATTTGTTGATGCTAGTTCTAGCGTAATGCAAAAATTTAAGCCATAGTTGTACGTTCTAAAATCATTGGTCTCTGTTCGCGTAGTTCAAACTTATGAATAGAAACTTTTAACATGGTGAACAGGTCTTCAGTACAGATCTGCATTAGCACAAATGGTAGGCACCATAGGCCCCATTGATCTGAACGCCTGCACAAACTCTTTATATGGGCTACCGTGAGGTTTTAACATTCTATTCGTATAAACACAACAAAGTTGAGGAGGTAAGCTAATGGCATGGTGAACAGCACATATCGATCTCTCGCCAAACCATGGCCGGATGGGCGGGGTTTCACGTGCGTTGTCATGCTGAAACACCGACGGTTCTCTTTTTGTCGGTTTTGCTGTAGAAGAGTCTGCTGCTGTGGCTACAAACTCTGGTCAGGGCGAGAAGCTGCCCTTCTCCGAGAAATATGGACGTTTGACGTTAATGCTGGCCGTTACCGTAGCACCGTTTCTTTGTCCGACTCAAGGGTTCGAAAATCCCCTTTACCACCGCCTGCAGAATCTCTATCGCCCATCAGTGAATGGCAACCCCAAAACATGACTCATAACATCCGTGCCAAAGTCAGAGACCTTGGGGTCCGGAATTACGGTAGCGGCTCGGTAAAGATGCTGCCGTTACGCAGTCCTGACATAAATAAATAGCCTCTCCTTGCGACTCGATTAGGCCATTTACAGTCACACGATAAGCACGATCGATTGTAAGCTATCAGAATAGGTGCAGACCAGGAGAAAACTCAGTCTGAAAAAACCATGTTACCACCAGGAGGTTCACGGCAGCTTTTTAGGTGCACTGTCGGGCAAAGGAAATCTCCAAGGCATTGGACATACATCTGTTAACAGAGTGATTGTCCATTTCAAGAAAAGGCGTAAGGCAACCAACCGTCTACCAGCGTCCAGAGCCGAGAGAACGGACAGAAGCACACCACACGGTGTTAGCCGTCGGCTGCAAAGGGAAGGTGGTGCGAGGTAACAGTAACTTTCCTTGATGCGGCGTCAGCACTCTTTGAGCGGGATTTTTCGGCTACCAATGCCAGGGTTGGGTGGGGTCATCTGTCCGGAGTGGATAGCGATTTTCTGGAAGATGGTTCCCCAGCTTACACGACCAGACCAGTGCAAACAAAAGATGGAAGAGAGAGAAAAAAATCAGGGCATTCAAAATCTGATATGGCCCGCCCAGTCACTACTGGACGCGATCTCCATCCAGGCCCAGTCCTCGGCCGATCTTTGTAGTGCTCTCCGTAACCTCACCTTTAACACAGGCTCCGCCTGGACTGCAGCTCCGCAGGCCAGAATTGTTGTTGATTTCGCCCGCGCGTGACGGCGTACTGCTACCTTTCATAGAGCAAAGAGAACTGGACTTCCTGGCCAGTAAAAACTAAGACAATACACACCGTAAACCGATCTCCCTGAACGGTTGGACCGAAATAATGCTAGTTGCAGAACAAGTAAGTATTCCTTCAAACTCGCCTGCCTATTTCTTGTTTAAGTCTAGTATATTAAGAAGCGGGATTTCTCTGCCCGCCCTAGATCGGAAATCGGTATCAGCATCGCCGCAAGGTTTCTAAACAGTGTATTCTTGGAACACCCATTGATGCACGTACTAACCGTTGCCAAGTCGTCATATCCGAAACGTACAGCGCCGGGGGGGGTTGGAGGAAAAGAGGGGCATCTTGATGACACGAGTTAACGATTCACGTTATTCCAACCTAAGAAAATGATCTAAGTGCGATTCGCCAAAGGACCGGGGGATATCTGACAGTTAAAAGGAAGGCGATTCCGTCTTTTTCTGTATTTTACCGTCTTAAAATTTGCTTTTTGTTTCAGTTGCAGTTTATGTTACAGCGGATAAAGATGATGATGAAATAGGCAGCTCAGAAAAACACCAGCTGATGTTCACGAGCAATTACGGGTGGAGAGACGGCGACTCGAGCGGGACCAACCAGGGGGATCTGGGAGAGAACGCGTGGACGAATGAAAATCCGAAGCCGGCAGATGATTCGATTGTGGTGCTGAGAGGTGGATTAGAACCAGCGGGAAGGCAGTCGGAAGTTGAGGATGGCGCCGCCAGACTGCCGGGAATTGCGAAGCAGACTGAGAAAGGGTCGTATAGAAGGAAATCGGCTCCATCGACAAAGCCAGTCGGGGGCGAGCGTATTTCGAGAAATCCGGTACAAAAATCAAAAGGGACAGACGGGGCATCGAGCAACGGAAAGCAGCCTGCAGTGAAAAAAGTCCGAGGAAGGAAAGGTCTCGGCACTTCGGTGCAAAGAGAAAAGAAAAAACGAGTTGGAGCCTTCATGTCAACTATGGCGAGTCAAATCAAAGTTCTCCCAGTGCCTGAGAGGTCGGCACCAAAGGTTGTAAAAACAGCGGCCAGGGGGCGCACCACCGCGGGAGGGTCGTCGGGTAAAACTGTGAAGGGGGCAGCTGACCAGCGTTTAGCCGCAGCCAGGCTAAATAAGATAAGAGCACCGGTCGCAGGATCGGCGGAAGCGAATCCAGCCAAGGTGCGCGCCGGCGGTTCGAATCCCGGAGACTCCAAAGCCAGAAGCTCGATATCATTGGCAAAGTCAGCCGCTGTTGATGAACCTAATTCTATGACTGGGCAAGACTCGCCGAACAGCAGTGGTTTGGATGTACGCAGTGGCGCTGGTGGCAGAACTCCGACTGTGAGCCAAACTATAACGGCTGCCGGCGACCCGGGCCCGGGAGCCGGAAAGGCTACGGGTGGGGAAACTGCGATTTCGACAGTCGTACCATCTCGTGTGGCACCGGTAAAGAAGATCCGGATACCGACAGGCCGTCAGATGACGACGACCAGACCTGCCAGAAAAGCGGCACCCACCGATCTTCTAGCCCCAGTTGGGAGCCGACCGTCATCTAATGAGGCAAAGGGTCCGGCGGCGGTCGTCGGTGTAATAGGAAAGGCAAAAAAAACGCCATCTTCTGGCTCAGTTTTAACTACAAATGAAACCACAGCCGGTGCCAAGGCCGGAATTTTTAAGACAGTAGCAGGTCAATCAACAATAGTAGATTATTCAGTGCCGGAGCCAGCAGGTAATCTTTCACGACGGGGCTCGGCACCAGGTGGCAGCCGGGCTATAACTGGTCGCCCCATCGCAGCCCCACTCTCGACAGGGATTCGTACCACGATTCGTCCCATAGTTTATGGTTCAGCTTTAGCCGAAAGCCGTTCCACAGCCAGTCTCAAAGTCCCGGCATCGACAGGAAATCAGACTGATATCGCTGGCAGCAGAAGTCTAGTACCGGTAGGCAGTCCGACAACGCCTCTCAAGGATCTCAGTAACTGTTCGCCACTGCAAAACGATGCCGTTCCTTCGAGCAGACTTCCGGATCTCGCTTCAAGTCGGATAACACCGAAACCGGCAGAAACGAGTATGGACAGCACCAGGTAGTTTATGAACGTACTGTTTATTAGATTTCCTTTTTTCCTTTTTTTCCATTTCCAGACCTCGTGACCGCATTTCTACTAGCAGGGCTCCATCATGACGTTTATCCCGGAACTCGGATTTGACAGTTTTTGCACTTTCGAATGAGATGTAAACGATCTAAGATCTGCTCTTTCTAACCACATTTATAGTAACGGGGCGCGCTGCTGTGGCAAGGTGTCAGTCTAAAACCAGAAGCGTTTTAAAGTGAGCTAGACAATCAAATTAATGACGTGGCGAGTTAGTGAAATAAAACAATAAAGAAATTCTTGTTTGTTTTTTCTTTATGTCTGGTCATGTTTGACAATTGAGGTTTAAAGTCAGCTCTTCAGCCGCTATCCGGTACCAGTGGGCAGAGTATAACGGACTTAATACCAGCTCTTTTTCTGACTGGTTACAAAAGGTTAAATGGCTGGAAAGTAAAAAAAACCCACAGATTTATTATCGTCCATTCCTTGTCTTCTTTACCTACGTACTGAACTTAACTAGTAATTACTAACAGATAGTAAATTTTAAAAAAGGAAACCAGTTTTATAAAATTAAATCAGTAATTAAAGTATTGAATTAGTTGTTGTTCTTGCTTTCATATTTAATTGATCAGTTTTTCCATTTTTCCAAATTTCACTTCCTAAAAGTGAATGTTGTAACCTTTGCTAATTTCCTATAAAATGTAATTTTGCTACGAGTAAACCATATTTTATTTCCTACTACTTATAACCATAACTAACTAAATATTTTCTAACAGTATATATATATATATATTTAATTCTGTGTTACTTTCGCGCACTGAGATTTTTTTTTAAAATTCCTTTTTTCACGTTTTCGGAAACTTTCCACCCTAAAATTTGGTTTCTGTTATTTGGCCTATTTTAATTACGAATCACAGTCGGGCGGATGCTGCCTGCTCAAGAAGAGAGACCAGCTCCTGTAAATCAGTTTCCTGATGTTGTTTTACAGAGAACTGCTTCACAATTAGCTTAGATGCTTATTCAGTTAAATCATATCTTCATCAATCTATGAAGTGTATAAAAACGTTGCCGAACAATTGCAATTAAATATTTTCTTTGCTTGTTTGACAGAAACTGTCATAACAAAATAAAAAGTGCATTTTAATTAAACATTTCTTATTAATTTAATTATTACTCTCCAACTCGATCTCAAACTAAGAGATTTAATTCTTTTAACGAGCCAAACCGACGACTCTGGGAGTCCTAATTATGCTTTACTCTTTTTTTAAGTTACATACAGGGTGAGTCAAAAGTAGCGCCCAATTCCTGTTTTAGGGCTGTCAGTTTGTTGTTTGTTTGCCATCTGTATTACAGTGTGCAAGAAGGTAGAAATAAATGAAAGACATGTTTTCAAATTAATTATTTCAAATTATTCCACTTATTCAAGGAATAAGGAATTGTAACAGGCTGTTTTACTTTCAATGTTCAGTGTCCTCCCTCGTGATCAATGCACATTTGCAATCGAGCGGGCACAGAGTGACACGCACACTTGCAGAGTTCGCTATCAATTTCCTCCATAAGGTAACGTATTAACAACATGAGCATGACTTCCCAGAAACTGGGCGCTACTTTTGACTCACCCTGTATAATATATATATATATGTGGAGCTCCCTATGACTGTCGATTACTACAGAATGTGGCCAAGTTTAAAACATTTCTTCTCATTCGATTTTCGCTCTGTGTACGCAGGAGAAAGTTCCTGACGGATTACTGATTACTCACGTTATTCAGCGTTTAAACGTCTGTTCAAGACACCCGTTGTGTTTTAGACAGATCGTATAGTACGGTTTCCTCTTTGCTCCTGCTCACCAGCGGGAGCCACCAGGGCTTCCGTCGCATCTATAAGTGAAGAACTGTAGCGGAGACTCTCAGTCAGTCGTTCCTGCGCATGCCCGCTCCCGTGCTCAGTGAGTTGAACACTCGTCGTCATTGACAACAAAATGGAGATTTACGGACCCGGTCTGGATGCAGAAATCTTGCGGTGTATTTTGGTATTCTGTCTTGCATCCGTTTGACAATTCAAGACGGATAGCAAAATTCTGATGTGGTAGTCAACTATTTCTCTTTTTTTTATGATTTAATTAATCTTAATATGATCGTGGGACGTAGAGAACATTTAAAATTTCGATTAGCTTTGTGCACTTCTATTTAGTTTTTATTTGCTTCCGCCCACCCGACGGCCTGCAGGGTAGACAACTCTGGTGACGGAGTGCATTGCAGAGGTTATCCGCTAGGAAGCGTTGCGAAATCTGAGCCTCGTGGGCAGGAAAGTCCCAACTAAAGCTCTTCGTTTTTAAATGCAGTGTTTAGTGTTTTATCGTATTTTTGTAAGATTGATTTCGTCTGCGGGTTCATCCAGATCTGTGCTAAGTTCTCACCGATTAGCTCTCCAATTAAAAAACCCCCTCCCGGACATTTTAATGGTTTATAGACGGCTCAGAGGGTCAGGAAATCTTCTTTCCTTCAAACCGGATATCATCCTTTCCTGGCTGCGCTACATCGAACAACTGCTGACCGCTCCATTCTTTCAATACCCTGCTACCAAAAAGTTGTAGATCTCCGACTTACCAAGGTACTTGGAAAGGTTGGATCTCTTGTAACGCGGAAGACCAAAATAAAACCTTTTTCTTATATACATATTCTTCACATCTAAAAATCCTCACGTAATTTTTCGACCCTAAGAGTAGAATAATTATTTTAGAGAATCCATTTTTTTTTTTTTTTTTTTTACAATAACCAAAAATCGTTTATTCTCAGAGTCGTCTTAGTAAATAGCATTCTCGCCCCATCCGACTTACTCCAACTGCGGACCTTGAGTGATGTCTAACCGAAATCTTAAATAAATACACGGACAAACAAAAAACGTCTGGTATTTAATTTTTAAAGTTCTGCGTAATAGATGATCGGGAACAGTTATCCCCCCTCCCCACACACACCCCCGTCCGCTAGCACGGACACCGTTGTAAGGAAAGGGTTTAAATTACTAACGATTAAAAAGAATCAAGACTCAGACGAAATTATTGCGCTAAAAAAACCCGAAAGTTTAAGAGATGACACCGAGCGAGAAAAGAAAATTCCGCAGCTTCTTCTGGATTCTCGAGACTTTAGAACTTACCATTAAATACGGCCGCTTATATCCACCAAAATATGGTAATGCGGTGAAGCCCACGTCGAAATTAACCACAAGAGTAATATCGGGACATCTTCGAATCAACCAAGACTGTCAGAGATTTGCATAAAATGGGAGGTATGCTAACTGGTATCGTGTACAAGCAGGTTCTTGCCCATCAAGCCAGTCTTGCTGGAATCCACTTCCAGCATGACACTGATCTCAAGCATGCAGCGATTTTGATGAAAGGACTCTCTGGTACGTAAAGAAGCCTGATGAAGGACTCGCAGAGGTGCCTGGACCTGCACAGCAATCAAACACCTTGGACGAATTGGGGAAAGTGCTACACGATAGTTCAAGATTACAGGTCATACCGTACGCCGGTGTTCTCCTGACTGTAAGCTATTTTTGTACTACTCAAAGGTGATCGGTTCTTTATAATACTACAGAAAATTTATTAATGGGAAATCAAATGGTGCTTGACACACGTCGATAAACGAGAAGTTATCTGCAAGTTATTATTATTATTATTATTATTATTATTATTATTATTATTATTATTATTATTATTATTATTATTATTATTATTATTATTATTATTAAAATCTGATAAACGTAACAAGATATACTTCAGAAATCATTACCAGAACTATAACGTGATACTGGGCATCCGCTACCTTGTTGAGAACGTAACCCGCCGCCAGCCAAGTGTCGTCGACTCGTGGGTCTAAAATTTCGAGTAGGAAGTGCGTGCAATACACGAAGCACAACTTGCATATAAAACGCAGTGATGGGTGGGTCTGCGGAGCTGTGTACTATGCTTGCTGGAAATCAAAAATATTGGAGTAGTTAAAGGTACCTAAATGAGGTTGTGAGGATGATGATTCCACCTCTATTGATACAAGTGGCACCGAAAATTTGTGCTCCAGACGGCTCCAAGATTCATAGAGCCGGCAAAATCGCAATAACCGTCTGGCCAGCCATGGCGGCAGATTTCTCACTCGGTTGGCGTCCCTCTGACATCTTTTAAGAAGCCTCCAGAATTCCATCCACAAAACCTACGTAAAATGGACGTCGGTGATCCAGAAGTAGGATGAAATTCCAAGCGAATGGTAAAATACTTCATTACGATCATCTGCAGGTGACGTACCTACCGGCCACAAGCAGTCCCAAGTTGGACCACTACCCTGTCAACAGCCACGTGGTTTTAGGGTTAACTCTGATTTCGCTGCTGGATCCTTTAGCTTTTGATCCCTTTGTCTTTCTTTACATATTCAGCTTTTCAGTACATTGGTTTCATGACGATTTTGAGATACAGTATCTTTTACCGCATGCAACCAACGTAGCTACGCGAAAAGACATTTTATTGTAACATCATCATTAACATTGCTACATCGCGGGTAACGGCGTGCGTCATGAACACGGAGACAGAGAGACTTCTGCTCACTGACAGCTGGGACGGACCAACGAAGCGAACTCAGGGGAATTCTTTTCTCTTCCTCCTGGATTCTGTTTTTTTTTTTTTACGGTTCTATAAATAATTAAACAACTACAGTGGTGGGGTTCTGATGTTGAAAAATCTTGACCCGCTGCTGCGACTTCGTACTACGTATTGCAGTATTGTCCTAAAAAACACACACAGGAAAATCAGATCAGGGCGCTCGTGTGTTCGGGGGGTGGGTCCCATTCACGTCTTTGCT